>PVQA01000958.1:0-97370 GCA_002980515.1 Fusarium burgessii | reverse complement strand
GGTGAAAGAGCGGCGGCGGCGGCGGTGGTGGTGGTGGGGGGGCATGCTGAGGTGATGCGTGGGGACCTCCAAAGGCAGCACCTTGATCGGTGAAGGCTGTGATGGGAGTTGAACGAGGCGTGGGCGATGAGATTTCAGTCTGGAAAACGGATCGGAAGACCTTTTGCTTGCGTGCCCTGTATCGCGACGCTGTCATGGCCATTGTGGCATTGTAGCGTGGTTTGAATTTGGGGGGTGAGAATGTCAACAAAAGAGATGTTTTGATTGTTGTTGGTACGTGCGGATACAGCCACTGGTAAGTGGATACTTGCAACAGGCACAAGGTTCCTGCCGTTTATGTCACAGTGGGGTGCAGGACGGGCCGCGCTCCTTCAACGGCACGTTGGGACCCCCGTCTGAGGGCGGCCGACACTCAACATGGTAAATCGTGTAAGTGATCATCGGGGGGGTTGACAAAGACATAGGAAAGGGTTCTCTACACTTTCGCAACCATATCTAGAATTGAGTATATCTCGATTGTGTAATAGAATCAGAAAAGGCTCTAATACTAAAGATTTCTTGTGAATAATTCGCAAGTTTACCTTGAGGATTCTTTATAAATCGATTACTTACTTAGGTATACGTCTTCGTTTAGGAGACAGGACTCGGAAGGTTTTGTTGCACACCCCCGAGAGACCCAGTAAACCTTACATGTACAGCATCCGTGCTTTCCTCTACTGCAAATGTTTACGCCGTTTCAGATAAAGTATGAGGCTCAATCATCATTCTTCTTGTGAGATGTTGTTTCGCCAGTCCACGTTTGGGCCATCTCATCATATGCCGGGTAACTCAGCCCAGCGCGCGGCTTGTCCAGCTTCAAGGATCGATGTTGTTCGCAAACTAAGCTTATCATAGGGTGAGGCGAGGCGCATTACGCTAGCTGGATGTCAGATCTTGGTGCCTGGCCCGTGGTGATTCGAGAAGGGTTTTTAAAATTGAGCTGCGTGAGAAGGGGGTGGCAGAGTATCGCTTCGTTGCGAGTCAGCCAGACAGGGTGAGAAAGTTGGGCCAGAGTCGGTGAAGGTGTGTCATAAGGGAGTAAACATTACTCCATGGCATGAGAGAAACCCTAAAGGACCACGATGTGATTCAATTGTCGCTAGGAGAGAAAACGAACTAAACAAAACCATCAGGGGGATGAAGATCTCCGACTCGGCCGATAATATCCAAGTCCGGCTCCGAAGTGTGATCTTGTAATGTGGATCTTCGCGCGGATGAAGAGCTCCAACCGAAACTGTTTTAAAAGGCTCGATCGGCGAACAATTAAATAAAACATTACGTAGAAAAACAGATACGACTTATTTGCTTTAATCATTGCAAGCAGCTCTGGCGACGGCCCAAATTCTTAATTCCGATACAGAGAACCGCCGAGGCACGGCTCAATTATCTCCGAAAACTAAAGATATTGACCTCGCCTGTCGTCTTAAAATCATTCTAGTCAAAGAACCAGGTATTTCGGCCAGGTTCAAGCTTAGGGAAAAGGTTGAATGCTATCCTGTTCACCATCGGTTCGGGGTTGCTGCAGGTTTCGAAGGTCGAGGCGCTGATCGGCTAAAAATGCACTACAGTTCGCCGAATTAACTTTCAGCCCTTCTCAGATGCTTTGTTTGAGTGGGCAGTCCCGGTCGATCGGAAAGCTGAAAGCGAAAAGACGAAAAGGACTACGAAGGGTATTATTGCCCAGTCTGCTGGATGGCAAAGTCTCCAGAGCTTGGATAACCCTTATGCTGGTTTATTGTTCGCTTTGCGTTTATGCGCTCCGTACCTGCGTTTCGGGTACCTTATGCTGAAGAGAAACGGGAACAGCTCCCTTCCTTTCTCGCAGTTCCGCTCAATCCCCCTTTGTCATAGAGGTCGATTCAGTCTTTCATCCCCACCTCCACGTCTGATTTACTTTGTATTGGATATAACATCCCGCTTTTCCCAGCCCTACCCAGAGTGCTTATGCCTTACCATTGATCAACGTCGCATTGTGCAACGGCCTCTGCCTGGGCCTCGAGATCCTTGGTTCTTTCATGCTATGCTATGGATCGCTGGGGTAGCAGGGCTGTTAATCAGCGAGCTTCAGCCTAGAAATACTAGGTTCTCTTATAACAGCGCCTCCCGAATGGCCAGGGTTCTTCTTCAAGGTATAACGTACCTTTCCTGAGCTATCCGAATAAGGAAAGAAAGATGACACGAAAGTCTCTCTTTTCACAGTGGAGGGCGGCGATCTGATCCATTGTGACAATTGGCACTCGACCTCATCGTTCTCTTGTCTAGGGGTTGGCCCATCATGATGATGATGGATTTCGCTTGTCGAATCAATTACTTCAAAGGAAAGCCGGTCCCGCCGTTGCGGTCCATGGCGTCATGAACAGGCAAACATTCAATATTTTCTTCCGGTTTTCCGTCTGTCAAAAGGTTACCTTAGGCTACAATACGCCCGTGCCGTAGAGATTTATGCTACCTTATCCGGGGCTCCTGGTAGCTGTCGAAATAATCTGATTCGTTAGCCGATATAAACGTAATTAGCTGCGTAGCATAGCACACACGAATGCCGGTATCCAACAACTTACTGCAAGGACAGCATGAGTAAGTGACCCCTACACTCGGGCAAAAGAACCAGGAGCCTGTCCGCTCGCGTCAGTTATCTCCACTCCGCAATCTATCCCTACGACAGGACATACCCGAGTTAGACCAAGCAAATAGGAATATCTACGCTATGATGTTGCTGTTGGCCATCATATCCATTGTCAGTGCTTTGAACTTCATACCGTTGCTGGCTCAGCTTTCTGACAGAACCAGGTCTGATTGTTCCAGAAACCATGTGGCTGGTCCCGTTTCATTAAAGAAGATCCAATGCAATGCACATGCCATGTCGTTCAGGGGGGTGCACCTGGGTGACATCCTCGTGGTGTGAGCGTATCAGACATGACAGCATTCCCACTCACGACTCAGGGGGTTCCATTCATCTTGCGCCGCCTTGCTGGGCGGGCATGGTCGCACCGGCCGGCCGTTGGGACGACCACGATCCGACCGTCCATTCGCCAGCGTTACCCCCGGACAAAGTGTCAATCTTCGGCCTTTTCGTACAAGTCTGTTCTCCGGGGGTGTTTGTTTTCGGGGCCGAGACGGGTTCGGACACGGGATTCGGACAGTGGTTCAACGTCTTAGCCGGCGGACCACGTTAAGGTTTGCTTATTATTTCGTCAAGGTTTAAACCTTCAAAAATTCGATGATTGATTTACTGCCGGTCCCAATGTCTTCGTTTGAACCACAAATCCCTCTCACACTATGGAGCTATGTGTCCGCGTAAGACGGCACTAATCAAACTCATCTAGAACTACTTATCCCACCGAATATTATCCCTCATAAGCCAGGTACACCCGTTGGAGCCAACTTGGGCTCTCTTGGCCTGGTCCATGCTATTTGCGGCGCGGCTGTGCCCAATAATCCTGGTTATTCAGTCAAGGGTGGGCCTGAATGCCGCGACGATCATTTGCTTCGGACTCACATCCACTTCCCAGTAGTCTGGGGCATCCCGTCCTCCCTATACGGTTGGTTTGTTTCAAATCCGGTGTCTCGTTCGATTCTTGCATACCACAGTCCTCAATTTGCTTTCTAATCCAACTTTGCCGTATACGTACGCATTTTTTCCTTTTCTTTTTGGCAACCCCTTCCAGTTTGGGCAGTAAGTTGCTAAGTTTCTAAATGCCTTAAACCGCATATACCGAATTTCGACAAAGTTCTGATTTAGCGTGTCTTGCTTCTCTGTCTGTAGTGCTCCAGGTTTCAGGCATCCCTATCGAGGTTCGGCTATTCAAAACAAAGCGTTGTTGTAGGCCAGCTTTCAATGCCGCGGGCGCTTTCTAATATATAGAAATAGGTACAGCATAGAAGAGAAAGACAGTGAAAATCCATACCAGCCTCTTATACGGGGGTATTGGTGAAAAGAAGGAACACCAAGATAGCTCAAAGTTGACTCCGATCCCAATATGCTCCGAGGAAATCCAATATCAGTATGTGCTTGTCTCTTCAGATATCCCAAGATGTTTCATGATGCGTACCATATCTGGTCGCCAATAACATATTAGCAACTCCAGCTGCCCTCTCATGTTTAACATTTCAAACTGCAGGACTCCAATTTTTCGGGCCCTTGCAACTGCCAAAATACGCCATTCCATAAAAGCAATACACCAACAAATGCGTTGTTGGCAGACCATAAGCCACCAACGCCAGATCCGGTCCAGTTCGAGGCTGAGCCACAACCGTTGCAGCAAGAATAGCATCCTACTGCATACTCGTGTCACTGATTTCATACATTTCCTTCGTCTAAAAGCATTCGTCTCAGGAGTTTCGTCGACCCTTGCACTTGTCGTGAAGCAGGTGTCCGTTTCGTGCAGTAGTTCTCGTAAACTCGGCACCGCAGTTAGGACAGGATGCCTTTGCAGCTTGACCTGATTTTTCTCGCTGATGTCGTAACAAGTTACTGAAAGTTGAAAATTGTCGTCCGTTGCATCCATGTTCCCAGCATCGTGGCTTTGGCCGACTTTGCACGACTCTGACATGTCCCGCTTCTTGTGTGTTTGCCCCTCCAGGGCCCATGACTGTAGGCACTTGATACATAAAACCAACGTCCTGGCCGACAGGTACAGGCGGTGATCGGGTACTGTCATGAATAGTTAGTATCGCCGACCAGAGACGCACAGACTGGTTACATACCTATACTGACTGGATCCTGCATAAACTGCTGCATAATCCACTGGCATATTATAGTTTGCTTGTCTGATGATCAGAGATTAGCATGGTCCGGGCGCCGCCCTATATACACAGGGGTCTTACAAGCTTTGTGGATATGAGGTAGGATAAACTGGTGCGGACTGTGGTTGGTGGTCTTCCAGGGACGGGCTGTAAGATTGAAGATACGTCGAACTGCTCATTGTAGTCGGGGTATCACTCATGAGTGTCGCAGGCGCGGGGGCAGTCGTATAAGCTGGGATGTTCATGGCAGTCGTGGTCGTGGGAAGTCCTAAAGTTGAGGGCGAAGGATCGATGTACGAGTTACTGTTGGCGCGTCGCATTCTGTTTGCCAGCCTCGAGTCTCGACGTGCCCTATCTGACTGTCGCTTGACTTCTCGCTGGTCCGCTGAGAGAGAAAGTCGTGGGGGGCTCGATGTCACGGATCTGGACTGTGGTGGGGGTGTGAGGCTACTTTCAGAAACATGTCCCATTGAAGGCAGCCCAGGACTTAGCAAGCTGCTCCCAGAGTTGTTTGATTCAAGAGGGCCTTGGAAAGATTTCAGTCTAAGTTATCGTCGAGTAAAGAGCTTGTAACATACCTGGCCATGTGAAAGCTGACCGAGGTCCCATGGTAAAGACTGGATCAAATTGAATCGCAACAGTGCTTGAAAAGTACCGTTAGTGCATGGTGAAGAGTTTCGAACAAAAAGAAATAATACCTCATGCTGGTCGATCGTCCTGTTTGACGAGAATTTGGTGCCAATTGATGCTCGGCTTGTTGTGAGAAGGAAAGCAATGATCTTGATCCCTCCTGTGCTTGATCTGGTTGACTCCAGGTTGAATCAACGTCCGTTGAAGCCAAGGTTGGAAACCGAGAATATGATTGAGATGCAGGTGTGGGGAGATAAGTAGACTCGGTTGTTGGCGTGTTCAAGTAGGGTGTGGATGAGTAATGGTTTGGCGAGGGAACTGGAGGCTGAGGGGATATTTCAAGCGTATGAGTTTGTGGCGAGGCACTTATGCTTGAGCCAAGTACGAACTCCCCACTAACAGAGATTTGACTACCAACAGTTGATCTGGTGGGAGATGAGCTCGGGTTGTCACAGCTTCCATCTGTTGGGTTCGAGTCCATCTTGACTGAGGATGGAGGGGACAAGGGAAGGTATAGAGACTCGGATTGAGACATACGGAAAGTCAAGGAGCTATGAAGCTGATGATAGAGGGATCTTGTTGACGCGAGGTGCTGGTGCGATTAATAAGTATGGGAACGGAGGCTTATAACAATGCCTTGTGAAGCTGATTAGAGATGAAGACTCGAAAGCTTGATTTAAAAGAGGTGATCTATCTATGGACCATCTGAGCCCCAAACACGGCCAGGGACAGGATGCCGACTTATATGAAGAGGGCAGTACACAATCCCGTTGGACGTGCATGACGAAGTAAAGGAACACTGACAGGAAACCTTCCTCGAAGAAGGCTTGAGTGACATGGAACCATGGGTACAGGGCAGTACCCAACAAGGGTCTGAATTGCAGTACTATGTAGAGTGCCCCATAGAGCGTACGCTGAGCAATGAGAAAACATGCCGGTAGCAAGGGTAAATAATGATTGCGGGAGTGGCACCATTGGAAGGGAAATGGGGAAAGGGCTTTGGAGTATGAAGGGCTAGGGGGGGGCGTGTTCAGAGAAAGAGATCCGGTAGCTATGGCCCAAGGGACCAGAAGTCATGGTGTTGGTATGTGGCGTAGCGGGGAAGGGACAAGCACCCATCGATTTGAAGTTAACCGGCAGCGTGTTTAGGACCCATGTCGATTGCCCTACCAGGCCAGCGAGGTACCCATGCGACGGCTAGAGCTGACATGGGGTCATGAGTGGGAGAGCGCGCGCGCACCCACCTTGTAAGGCTCCATCTCAAATGTGTGGGCTCTCTCTCCTACTTCGAAATCAAGCGGGTCATGGTAAGAGACCCCATCGCCCACTACTCAGGATGGAGGACCCGGCATCATGAGACGACAGCCGACACGTTCTGAGATTGGGTTGGAGCCGCAGCTGGCGGGTATTTTGAAATAACAAACCAATTTTGTCGAGCGATGAAAGGGTAGAGAGGCGCAACATGATCCGTACACCAACGACTTTGTTATGCTTCAGGCTGATTCAGGGTCGCCAATGATCGCTTGTGCTGCGTATGCGTCTCGCGGTTCAAAGACCGAAACCCTGCTGGCGTCGAGATTTGACGCCTGGCGCTACCGCGTCAACGCAGAACCTTGGACCATGCTTGTGATGTTGATTTGCATATTGAATATGGCACGCGATAGAATACGCGCAAACTGGGTGCTATGCTTTGCAGACGGCAGTTGGCTACAATCTATCGAACGTTTCCTTGGAAGCAGAGCTATGTGCTCGGAGGCGACAGAGACGGGAAGAGTCCAGAGAAAGCCGTGGGATCCGAATCCTTGCGCTCGCTTCTCTCTGGACTCGACGAGTGAGCGGTCGACGCAAACGAGAAGGAGCCGTCTCCTTGGCTGTGCAGAAAGCACAACTTGGTATTCGTGCCCTTCTGAGGCCCAATCCAATGACATAATCTTCCAAGCGCGTCAATCCAATGGCACAAGTCGAAATGAACGGGATACGTAGTGTGTTTCCGTGCCGCTACGAGCACGAGCACAGAGGCTAGGCGAGCTCATCGTTAGGAGACCACGCAGTCTCGTCAATCCGATCTAAACCGTACAGTCTAATTAGGCCCATCACTTTGGTTCACAATGGAGATAGGACGGCCATAACACATTACGACAAATGTTCAACCATTTGCTTCTTGCCAGGAGGGGTTCGTCGCGTAAATTCTAACTCTCCTGGGAAAACATCCTGGAACGAGCAATGAGTCCAATAGGCTTGCACAAGCCAGCGGGTCGACAGCAACCGAATCCAGGGCCAAGGTCGCGGGCTCATCATTGAAAGGGCGGTCCACGGCGATCCATGGATCAGGAAAGACGTGACAATGGGTATAGGGATAGACAGAGGGGGGAGGGTGTTTGGAAGCATCCCCATCAATGCTACTGTACTGTCCCCATCCGCTGAGGGCGGTTCAAGGCGCGCGGCGCCCGCTTGACATGCCGCTGAACTGACTGAGTGCCGTGCCGTGGAATAAGTCGGAATGCTCCCAGGAGTGCCGTGGACAGGTTGATTATAGAAGCACAAATGTTTCTCCCTGGCCCAAAAAGCGGGTGCGAGCGAATAGGTGACTAGTAGACGCCTTCCGCTTTTGGCGCCTGGTTGGTCTTAACAAGCGAAGCGGGAGGAGTTGGTTAGGTAGGGGTAAGTTGGGTAGACGCCATTGACAGGCGCAACTGGCTGCGCTAGAAGGATGAATAATGCTTGCGGCCATCCATTATTCCCCCGCTGCCGCGCAAGTCGCTCCCTATCAACCCATTTCCTTCCTAGTGTCCTGTTGTTGTCTTCCCTGTCAACTCGCTGCCACGAGCGGCCGACTCTTGGCTCTCAACGTTAATAACACCAGGCAAGGTTAGCGACATAGGTAAGGCAGCTAGCCTGGCCCGGCAGTTTCCCACTTTACGGACTTTTTCTGGTGACCGTTAGACCGTTGGGTCACTCTTTCCCACTCTCAGTTCATGTTTTCTTTATCCTCGTTGACTTTGCCCGCTCCTTGCGAACAAGGTATCATCTATCGTTGATAGATGCAACACAACATCCACCATCAACGTGGCATGGATGACTATCATTGTCACACACAGCCCCATGATCGCTCCCTTTCCTTATCCTGAGACCCCCAGGTTTGATTGCTCACTCATCCGCCCCCATTGGTACCTTGCCATCCGTTTCTCACGTCACAGATAGGCAGCAGGAATAGCCATGCATGAAAGCAACCACAAGGTTCTCATAGGTTGCTAAGCGCGAAATGTGCTACGTATCGAGTCTATTTCCGTTTTAGGTAATCACCGGGAAACGGTGTACCCCCCATCTCACCAGGTCGCTTGGTCGCTTGGTCAGAATATTCGCTCGTCATCATTTTTACAGTCCACCTGCAGCTTTACTGAAACCTTCATTAACTCTTTCAACCAATTTTGTCCCAGACGAATTATAGGGCAATGAATCCGAGGAAGTGTTTGGCGAGAATGATAGATCCAAAAAGTCGGACTCTGGCTTGCATCGGTCCGATGCATCATGACAGCCCTGACCGATGGCAACACTGAACTCTCCACTCTATGGTGGCTTGGCCATGCTTGGCTTGCAGTACCTCGTAAAGGCCCAGATCGAAATGGTTGCAGCGCTGACGGCGTCTAATCGAACCAATCGATATGACTTTCTTATTCCACAGGCGCGCAACGAGCCAATGTCAAAGAGAGCGGGGATCGTCCAAGCCAAAGGCGCAGTGCGACAAAAGGACATTGACGTGGATCAGCAGCCTTAGCGTTTGGCCCCCGACGGTCTAGAAAGCCAATCGGAAGAATTGGCAGAGTTATAGCTTAACCAAAAAGAACACTAGACTTTGTCCTCGGGATCCCAGTACACAAGCTTCAAGGCCTATGCTGGCAATCTGCATCACGTTGTGCTTGGCTTGCGGACCAGCCCCCACGAGTACAGAAACGCTGGAACACAAACTCTGCGGTTCAAGCCTTATTACAGATGGATTAACCGAGAGCTCGAGGAATCTAGCCCTTGTCTGTTAAGCTTATAAGACTCATCTTTCAAGTACCACACATATTCTAATTTCCTGATTTTATGTCCATCTGAAACATAGCACAGCCTCTTGTTACCACACTACATATGAAACGAAACACTAAATAACCATATAGCTGGATCCTTAAGATACCGATTCACGCATTGAAGAAGGAATTCTCACTTTACACATGGCCCTTAGCATTGCCTGCTGCTATGCTGTTCAATAAGCTACCTACCTACCTAGATACGTGAGATTCTGATGCGGACCACTCTCAGCACTACAGTCGAGGATACAAGATCAACCAGCGACCAGAGTAACTTTGGACTGGTCCTGTATTTCAATGTCTTGCACTCTTGCTCACCTCGCGTTGTGGCTGCCTTTACTCAAGTCTTTATTTTGTTTTACTTTTCCATTTTCCCCACTTTTGACATATTGGTTGGTTGATTAACTGTCGATTCGTTTGTCCTTCTGTGATATGTTAAGCATTACTTTCGATGGCTATCTCTCTTGGATCATATACATCTACTAGGTCCTTCAATCGCTTTCGATTCGGAAGTGCCATAAAAACGCAAGGTCATTGTGGCACTCACAACAACAGCACTTCTGATCTGACCTTAATGTTTTGACCAATATTGAAAATGACATATTGGTCATTAGATGGATATCAGAATATGTCAAGAGCTTGCTACATACTACCTAAACTAGACAGCACTAACCGTTTCAAGAGAGCTCAGCCCGTTTACATGCAAGTATGCGGCACTAGTTCCAATTTCTTACAGCAGAGCAATTGCAAAGAAACAAGTTTAAAAAAAAAAAAAAATGCGCCTTTGATTCTCAACTGTAAGCCTGGTGATCACCATAATGAAGAAACAATGTTCCTAAGGCAAAAACTGAGTTTCAGCTTGTGTGAAACTATTTGGTAGTCACACAAGCTAATTTACGCGCGCGGCATCCCCACCTTGAGTTAGACACCAAATCCCTTTGCAGAAAAGCTGAAAAAGCAAGCCAACTCAAAGAGCCATCAAACTTTAAGCACACACGATTCATGGACGCCACGCGTGTTTCAAGCGCGCTGCGGTTCCATGCTTCTAAAAAGATCCCCAGAAATGACCCTAGGGATCAACGAAACGACCATGTCCTTTCAGAGCACTGGAGATCACGCCGCGAAATGCTCCGGCGGTCAAAACAGATTCCCTTCTAGTGATGAAACCCCTCTAGCTCGAGGGGGCTCAGCTTCGATCGGCCTGTGCTACTGCAGTCCACAGATTGATTTATGTCGTTGCCTGGAGAGACGATCGATGCCATTTCGGTATTAAGGGCTTTTGCATGTTTGAGGGGCGTATTGGTCAAACCCGACACCAATTGAGCAGTGGGCAAGGCAGACTGGTCACTCATCATCCAAGCTGGGAGAAAGCTGGCGAGAACATGGTTATGGCATAGCGCCACTATCATCGTCATTCCCTAACTCAGTATTTAGCATCATCTCGAGCAAGTTTCAGCAGCCCATCATCCACTACCAAGCAATGACGAAGACATCAGAATTAGTATGAAGCAAACGACAAAAGCACATTCATCTAGTCTGACACTGTGGGTTCTGTATATCAAACCATGGCGAGCTTGCCATCCCATGGTCTTCTCGTTAATGAAGGCTCTCTCAAGACACACGTTGGTCGTGTGTTGAATGAAGATCGCCTAGCTTCCATTAGTTGACGTGACGTCCAGAACCTCTACCCGATCACTGGAGGACCAGGGCCCTGGCTGGTCCCATAGCCGCTACAGTGCATTCATCCATGCTATCGTGTACATGAAGATACAAGTTTCAACGGTTGGTTGCTGTATTACTGTGTGTCCTGGGAAGTTCAGTACTCACGGACTTGTTCAAAAGAATATCTTACGACTAAGTAACGTGGTCTCATTGGAGGTTATCATGAACTATTCGTGACCACCCCAAACACCAACTGCCAGCATGATCACCTTCATCGAGCGTTATGCAACTACGAAGATTGCATGTTCTACAATCATAACCTCTGGGATTGGCCGAATCATTCAGTCCCGAACTGTTCGGTTGTTCCATACCTGAATTTTTTGCTGCAGACCCATTGTGACATGTAAAATCTGAAGCTCAAAAGATTGATGGGGTTTGTCCACCTTTCATGATCTGAGACATGAGGCAGTGTTGTTTAGTGAAACACCCCATGTATGAAACGTTTCCTTCGTTTTTAACCAATGTAATTGATAAGGAGGTTGAGGAATAACATGAATTGTCCCTACCTCAAGTGGCTATGTGCCTTACAGGCCAATGTCGATGAATCTGTCAAGGTTGGCGAAGCTACGAATTTGCGACATTCGTATAAGCGAAACCTGGTTATCTCTTGAGCTCCTTCCGGGCTCGCAGGACTGCAACGAGGTACTCCTCATTAGTACCATGATTCTGCTGAAGTTTCTTGATATAACGTTGTTTGTATATACGTATCCCACAACATCACTTAATACCCGCGGGAGCGTTCAGTGTCTCGTGGACCCTGTGCAACTAGCCTCCTTTTCACGGCTCAGAGATCCGTGTAGCGTCAACTTACCGCCCCGATCGCAGGTGAAAATGAACATTGTAACTGATCCTATAAATTGTCGGTATAATGGAACTTCTTGAGCAAGCTATTAGCTAGCGTTTGTGTAGTTAGGTATGTGCTTCGGCGCCATTATTGAAGATCCCGGGCTTTATCTAACAATATTATTGCTTGCAAGGGCAATTATGCAGACAACTCGGACTTGACTACATGTCATGAAGCGTTGTGCTTAAATCATAGCCAAACCAAGTGGTTGAAGTCTGACCAAGGAAGACAAGAGGCTAGATCTATCTGAAGATTGGTAATGAGATCGAATATGTGAAGAATGCCCGCCTAGCCTGTATTCGGAGTTAAAAGGAGCACTGGCATTAAAGTCCAAGAAGATACGCCTATCAGCTTCGTCGGGATTCTGTTGCAAGGACCTCACTAAGATCAAGGTTTACTCTATGCCAGTTCTTACGTTTTCCTCAAGTCTTGCGAGACTATAAACATGAAGTACGGCGTCAAGGGCGACATCATCATTTGGTGCAAGTATCATATTGATTACGGGGCGAAGCTGTAGGAGTCTATACCAGTTCATCTATTCACTTGTTGTTGGTGATTCTTTGCTGGCGCGGTACCTGAGCCCATCACTGCCGTACGATCCAAGGGGTGGGCCGAAAAGAACAACGAACCGAATCCTTCGGGCGAGTTTTCTTCTAGCGGACGCAACCTTCTTTCCCAGAGGCGCGAAGACAGGGTCTTGATTCCTTGATTCCTTAATTCCCAACGGTCTCCCTTTTGCGACCGACAATGCATGAGTTCCGTGGAGTTGAAGATGATAACTGAAAACCATGTAGTATCCGGAAAGGATGAATACTGACCCGAGGATGCAGCTGAAAACCCTGGGCATGTGTCAACTCTTCTGAGTGAATCCTGGACGTACTACTAGCCAGGGGCACAGGTATATCACGGGGGTGGCTGTGGGATGTCCTGAAGGTTCCCTGCCCTCATGCCTAATGGTGCCGCAGGGTAGTCTTTGCCATTTGAGGCTGTGTATAGGATCAGGGTTGGAGGGAAGATAGGATGGAGAATGTCGTCCATGCGCATGTTAATCAAGTGGAGTAATCGGTTTTATTTTCTTTCCGCTTACATTAAAGTTCCTTGCTAGATTCGGTCATATGCGCCTCGGTCAGATTGTGTCATGATTGGCTACAGGTACTTACCTTGACGTTTATGAACCCTTCTGATCTCAGTTTCCAGCGGCATTATCGGCTTCTTAGTGCGCCATACTGCCCCAGAGCTTTTAGACAGTGTTTCTAGAAAGAACTTCCATTATGTTGTGTGAGGAGACCTGGCTTCTGACACAAGGCTTCTCTCCATGGGCGTAAGGTTTGGTTTCAGAGGGCAAAGCACGCGTGCTGGCCCAACGAGGTTTGTCCTTGGTTTAATGGACTTCCTCTGGCCGGGTTTGGTTAACTTGAAGAGCCAACGATCGGTTCTCAGGAATCCAATTCTTAAGTTAAAGGGGGAACTGTATCAGAGACCAGCTGGACTGCTCGTCTTGCTCGTCTTGCTCGTCTTGCTTTAGACGGCCGAAACAGTCAAGTTTTCATGAAGAGGTATTAGCATTTTCTTTGGCACTGACATAGAGCAAATTGAGACCAGCATGTGTGCGATGAGCATCTTAGTGTAATTGATTTTTATTCATTTAAATCAGGTTCTCCTTACATCCCAAGTTTAAAAATTTTGTATTGATGTCAATTAGTGTCACAGGGTAGATTTATTAGATTAGTTGGTATAGGGTAGGCTACTTCCTTACTAGTATAACCTTGAACCAGGGGTATTTGGGAAGATTGTGCATAATTGTAAACTATTATAATGTTCTTCTAATGGTAGAGCCTTCTAGTCGTACTGAAATGGCGGCGGTTATCCTACTGTGCATTGAGGTACTGTGGTTTGGGCTTCATTGGAAGAGGCGGTATTACTTCAAGTAAGTGATGATGCTTGTAAATAATAATCTACATGTGATCATACACTGCAAGATCTGTAAACAATAAAAAACATTCAACGCAGAGCCAAAGAATCTAAAAATACTGACGAAACTAAGGATAAGATACACAAACATGTTTGTATTGTCATCCTCGTCACGAGATGTCATGTTGAATAGGTAACAGTCTCAAAGACGATGCCCTTATGTAATCCAATAGAAGGCCGGCACGCGATCTGGGTCATTCGGTCTAGGGACCAACCACCTGTCGTCATTACAGGTGCACTCTCTAATACACATAAGCCCAATATTCGACAAAACTTCGCAATACTACTTCACCACAGGCTGTCCTTTTCTACTCATAGATACATTGGTCAGACTGGGGCACAAAGAACACTCGTACAGAGTTGGTTGGTGCAAGTTGCGCTATTAGCGAAATAGAGTGGTCGCCAGGCAGCGACCGCCTCTATCTTTAAGAAGAAGAGAACCTGCGACAACGAACTAAGAATAACACCAAATAAGGTGCTTGTCTCACCTCACTACATACCAGACAGAGTCGCAACATTATAGCGATAAAAAAATCAGCATCCTCCTTCTCACAGCCCAAATACCCGATCATCGACCACGTAACAACAAAACGCCCGCCAATAACGACCCCGCGATAGAGTATTAACCATGTCATCCTTCATTGTCAAGCTTTGGGAGGACATATTCACCCCGGGTCCGACGCCCACCATTCTCAAGGCTGCCAACGCCTCATTCGCCGCCCTTCAGACCGTCCTATTCTGTCTCCTCCTCGCTACATACAACATCCACTGCGTCATTCTTTCCATCTTATGCGGTGGTCTGTGGTGGAGCGTCAACTGGTTTGCCGCTGAGCTTGCCATCGCCCAGCGTGAGCAGCGCGAAAAGGAGGAGAAAGAGAAGCAGCAACAGAAAAAAGCCTCGGGTAACGAAGGCGAAGATAGTGAAACGGAGGTCGAGACGCCTGCTCCGACTAAGGCGCCTCCTGTCGCCGCTACAACCTCTGATATCGCTGCTGCTGCTGGACTCGAGCCACTCGAGACAAAGGGTGAAGTGAAGAAGCGTTCTGGTGCCGCGGGGACACAGTCAAGCGTCAGTACGGAGGACGAGTGGGAGAAGGTTTCAGAGGCTGAGAACGAGAAAGACAAATAAAACAACTGCATATACGGGTCAACAGACACGACCGCAGACACTAAGATAGAATGGGACGAATATGTTAGTGGTAGCAGAGAAAGAGGCGGCACTGGAGTGTTGAGGATACCCCTTGCGATATCTGCTATTTCTGGCGTGTATATGGTTGTTAGCGTAGTCATCTTAAGTAACAATTAGAGGCGAATTATGGTGATAACGCTTTATATATCATGATCTTTGACACGCACTGTATCGAAACCATACTCCAATATCGCTCCCAATCGCTACAATAGTCTCAGATCTACGCCCGCGATGACCTCTGCGCCAATATTATTTGCAATCCAAATCTAAATCAAACCGGTCACATAAAAGAAAAATTGTAAAAGCATAAACAGTACATGACAACTCCGCAGAATCGTAGCCCCTACATGACTTTTAGCTTCCGGGTCACATATGCTGCAACCAAACTGCTCATGGCTCCGATGAACAGGCACACGGCAATAGCGTTCGGACCGTCTGGATCCAGTTGCTTTTCCTTATCACCGGCCAGCTCGGGACTCTTCCCAGGCTCGAGGATAGCGAAGACGACGGTAGATATGAACGTGCCAACAAATTGCGGCAGCGTCGTATAAATGTTGAGGATGCCAAAATAGATACCTGACAACTCGCCTGTAGAAGCCGTCGAAGGCAGATCAACCTCTGAACCGTGACCAAGGTGTAAAGGCGCATCATCGTGGCTGACCTCAGAGAGCTCAATGGCGGGCTCGTCCGAAATGCGACGATATGTGCCATCTGCGCCGGCGCTACCGCTGATTTTATTGACCTCTACTCCGAGGAAAGCACTTGGAGCCCACATAGCAAGAGTCCATGGTCTAAATCCCCATTAGCATGATAAATAGTGCGGGAAGATACCGTAACACTTACATGCCACATAGACACACCAAAACCGTCGCAAATCGGAAGCTGGTTGCAAAAGGCGTCAAGGACATGGATGCAGCAAACATTATGTGCCCAAGCATCCAAGCTGTCAAGAGATCAGGCTTCACCTTGTTAAAGCGTGTCAAGAAGCCTGCGATCGCTTGAGGAGGCCGGTGCGTATAGGAGTTATCCTCAGGAGATTGGACAAACATGGGCAAAATCCAGGCACCTGCAAATGTGATCACAGAGTATATAACAAGCGCAGTGCTTCCTATACGCCCAATGGCCCCGAGGGTATCCTTGGATTTCCTTGCATCGGCGGGCACATCGTACCGAAAGTATGTTTCACCAACCCAAGTGGTACTATAGAAAAGAAAGGGGAACCAGCCAATCCAAGCCCAGAATTGTGCCCAGCAGATGGCCTGTATTCGAGGAGGTAGGTTGAGGAGTGTCGACCAGATCTGGCGAAAGACCTTAAAACGACCCTCATGCTGGGCCGGTTTGGAGGCTATCAGGACGCGCTCTGTAACGGCCCAACAAGTGAGAGCTGTTGAACTCAAAAGAGCAAAGGTTGAGATGACCGTAAGCTGCTTAAATTGAGTATCACCGAGCGTGGTTCCCAAGAGCTTCACCAAATCGACAGCTCCAGCCCCATACGCAATCATATGGCCAATCGCAGACATACGGCTTGCTATCAATATGTCAATTCTGCACACAACGTAAAAAACATACACAAACTTACACCAAGCCGCTCCCGTCTGCTGTTTGTCGATTGGTAAAGTATCAACTATGAGACTTTTAGAACATGACATTACTGGAGTCTTGTTAGCCTTAATTCTACCCCGGGTACATTAGTCGCGCCATACATACCAGCATTGATAGCGAAATCAACAACATATATGGCCAGCACAGCCAATACTATTGTAGGCCGCTTGGCGGCCTCATCGTCGGTCACCACAAAACCAACAATCTCACGGGTAAAGCCTAATATTAAGAGGCTTACGGCAACAACAATGGAGCCAACGACCATTAACGGTCGCCGACGTCCCCATTTGGATTTGCTCTCATCTGCAATAACGCCGACAACAGGCTGAACTACAAGACCAGACAATGGGCCAGCAATCCATACCAGAGACGTATTGCTTTTGGTGAGACCAAGATTAAGCAGATACGGTGTGCAATCTAAACCTCTTCAGTAACGCATGTTATAAAATCGTGCTCCAGGTGTAGACTCACATGTCATTTCGATACCCCATGTAAAACTAGGTGAACAAGTATTAGACAAGCAGCTCAATTGAATCAATGTCGCGGCGACTCGCAGCCGAGGAAACATACGTTATGCCAATGGTGACGAAACTCAGCAGAATCATGCGCACCGCCTCAGAGTTACCTCTGATCGCAGGCTGTCCCGACCAGCTGGCCATGTTGGCGGGATTGTGCCCCTGAAATGTGAAACTAGACCTGTCCTGACTGTGTCTATCCAGGCTGTTGGGACTGTATGAATGTCGTTGTAGATGGTTACCATGGGCCTCGGCGCCGACCGAAGAGGGAGTTGGTACTGGCGTCGAATCACCTCGAGATGAATACGGAGCGTCGATAGATATGGCAGAGGCCGGGGGAGATATCGATGGTGTTGGCACAGAAGAAATCGAAGACGAGCGGGAGGTCGAGCCGGCACCGGATGCAGATGGGACAGCGAGGCGAGTATCAGACTGAGGATGAAAATGACAGGAATCTTGTTGACAAATTTTATGCTGTGAAGTTGACCATGAGCTTTGATTTTGTTCACCTTGAAGCTGATATTGGGATCCAGCCACGTTGTGGTTATATTGCGACCGTTCAAGTTCCTGATGATGATGACGATGCCGTTGCGGGTACTCGCGATCGATCGCCTGCTCTTCCGGCGAGCTCGTCGCGGGCATCTCGTGTAGTGTGGGTCATGAAACGGGGGAACCTTAAAAGGAGTTAACGGTACCTTTTCGCGAAGCTTCCTCCTCTGCCAGGGTTGAACTGAAGCGAAAGACTTGACAATATCGCGGTCAACGTAGGAAACGTTCACGTTGAGAGGCCAGGCTTGCAACTGACAGTTGGTTTGCACTAACAAGTGATAGCAACGAAGCAGCTAAGTACAATAGATTCAATACCTGGGTACCATGCAACATCCAATGCCATGAAAAGCATGAACCCCCCTTTCTACTGCAAGGGCGGGGGATTCGAGTGTTTCTACAGCTCCACTTTAAGATCTTCCGATAAGTCTGGGGTTAGTTCCAAGTCACATGTCAGAGAAAGTAGATCATTCAACATCTATCATACGGCGGCAGATGAGCATGATTTGCAATGTTAGCGACAGAAATGTAGGTAACGATTCCCAGCTCAACTAGACTTCCCAAACACAGTACACAAAGACCACGATACACAGTCATTGAGCACAAATATTGATCCACATAACCAAATTTAATAAAGTTTAGCTTCGTCATGCTCTCCTGGTATTTCATTCCATACTCAATACATTTCCTCCACCATTCCACAACCAACCGAGTTTCATTGCAGCGCGAGTACTGCTCGCCTAGGATGTTTTCGGGTTTGTCCGTCACTCTTCACACCTGAAATCTTACATGCGCTGTTGGTATTTTGCTCTGAACGCCGGGCTCCTTCACTTTAAAGTCGCGATTCCTAACCATGCCTCTTTTCCATCCCACGGTTTCTGCTTTCGCATGGGAGGCACTCGAGGCTGATACCCAAATACAAGTTCAAACAAACAAATGAAAGCTGAATCGAACGACACAGTGCCGCACGATTAGTTCAGAAGAAACAGGAGCCAAACGGCGAAGAAGAGGCACGGATAAGCTAGTGAAAGACAAATATCAAAAATGCAGTTAAACACGGGTGCGTCTTATGTCCGAATAAATCTTTTTTTCGCTGCAGTTCCAAATCGTTGTGTCCGTGTAATAAACGCCCAAGCTCCTTTCTTGAATCCTGGTACAAATCTCTGATGCGTTATGTAGTCTGATGATAAAAAGTCAGATATCGGTTGGCTTGATCTCGTGCTGATGTTTCAGCCAGCCATGAGCCGCGGTTATGAATCAGCAAGCCTGGCAAAATGCTTTGACCAAATCCATCCAACGCGATCGTCCGGATCGTCCTGGTTCTTTGCCAACCAGAGCTCCCCTTTCTCGCCAAGGACGTCAAAAATCTAGTTTAGCTGTCAGCGCCTATATCCATACATTATTTGTGGAGAAAGTCAGCTTACTTCGCCGGCCTGGTACACTAAGTACGGATAACCAGCTTCGTGTTTTGTCGTTGCAATATTAAACTCAAAGAGCGACGCAGCTAGCCAAAGCACATTGTATCCATCATCTGTAGGTCCCCGTTCCCTTGAAGATGCCCGAGACGATCGAGCACTGTCTTCGGGTCCGTCAGCTGGCGGCAGAGCTGAGTGGAAAAGTCCCGAAAACCGCCGGCCCTCTTGGGATTGATTCTGGGAGCTATAGGTTGTATGCGAGTCTCGAAGCTGTTGTGTGGCTGAGTCTGAGCTCTGCCGGGGAAGTCCACCAGAGTCAAAGCTTCTTCCTGTACTCGGTCTCGTCGAGCCGGCGAATGATCGCGTACTACCAGGAAGATCTGGGGAGAGGGGAGATGCTGTGCCTTGTTGGTGGTTACCGATACCAGCATAATAGTCACGGTAGTAATACTGATGCGGACTAGGAATGTTCCCTGCTGTAACGCCGGTAGGCGACGCCGTATAGGAACCGCTGTGGCGTTTTGCGAATTCGGGAGCTGGGACACTTGGGGCCTGTTCACCGCTGATCGAGTGACCTCGACCTCGCGAATCACTCTCAGATGGACGCGATCGCATCCTCAGGGACGATGATTCATCTGTACTCCGTGTGGTTGACTGAGAAACCCGACCCCGATACATAGGGTTGAGGATACCAACACTGGCTAACTGCTCCTGTTGATAGGGAAAATCCCGTTGGAAGGTTGCCACTACCTCCTTAAGATCTGGCATATCAGGACAGTCACCCAAAACCACTTTCATTTTATCCCTCCAGATGCCATACCATCTCGTTTGGATATTGACAAAGTTGCCTAGACAGATGTTACCCACCTTTTCAGTCAACGCAGACAGCTTGGGAAGCTCCTTTTTCAGGGTGTCATTCAAAGCTTCGTACTGCTCGACAAGCTCGTTGAGTTTTGAATCAATACTTTTGCCCGCTCGCTTTAGTTGTTCGTATCGTTCGTAATCTACACGGCGCTTCTGGCGTTTCTTCATGGCTAAGGACGGATTACCGTAAGCCTTAATCACATGCTCGAATGGCTCGATGACATGTTTCCGGACTTGGGATAACTGGTATCTGTCAGTAATTTTCCCTAGAGAGTACTCAGACGAAGAACTTACATGCTCCTCCAGCGCAACCTTTTCAAGATCTCGCATCGAAATGTTGAACTGGACCCACTTGCTTTCAAGTTCAGGATGGTTTCCTGGTTGGAGCCTCATCACTAACTCGATGGAAGAGAGGTATTGTAAGAATTCGTGCACGTAGGCGGATACTTGCCTCGTGTAAAACTCGACATCTCGGAGAACAACTTGTAACCGCAGATAATCATCACCAAATTTCTCATTCAGTTTAGCATATTCAGAGTCCTCACTCGTTCGAGTACCCGAAGCTTGAAGCTTATCGACTCTTTTGCCGAATGCGCGCGCGAATCCTGCCTTAACATCGGATTCCTTTCGCTTTCTTCCGACGATCTGGCCAACAAGTTCGAAGTTCTTCTTTGTTTTGTTGATCTCGATGATAGCCGTCTCGAGGATCTCTTTAGCCTCAATGAGACTTTCCCGATCAGGATGATCTTGAGGAGTGTGCTGTAACAGTGTTATGATGAGGTTGGGATATTTAGTAATGCGCTGCATCGGTTTGATCAAGAGTGAGTCAAGGTCCCATGCCGCGGTCAGGTCCTTCGCAACTTCATTGCATTCATTGAGCCAAACCTTCACCGTAGGATCCTGTTGTATCTGGATAAGTCGTTTTGCTGCGCCATCGCTGTTCCTCAAGAAGCCTTCATGAGCGAGCTTCATCTTCTCCATGTTGGCTTTGAAAACAGGACCGATCATAACGGAACGGTCCTTAGCATCATCAATATCAGCAGGATTAAATTGCGAAGGCTCTGATACCAATGCGCCCTCCCGGACAAGCGCCGATCGTCGGCTCTGCATCGTATAAACTGCAAGGACTGCTTCTTTAATTTGTGCAAAGAAGGACGTGTGAAATGCAATAATTTCATCCGTGTTCCGAAATATGAGTTTCACAGTGTTGCCATCAAGCTTTGGGCAAGCCTCTGCTGTTCCTTTGTAAATCTCCTCAACAATATTCATGTCGCGTACGAACACAGCTTCAGTATCAACAAGCTCTTTAATAACGTTGCGTCGTTGAATGAGTCGCTGCTTTTCCTTTCCTGTTGGACCCTGTTTATCATATGCTTCAGAAGTTGCATCTCCGTTTAAAGTAGCTGCATCCGCAAAATACTGATTATGGGTCGACAGAGACGTATTATCCATCGATTGGGGTGTTGCCATCATGGGAATATAGTCTTGCGACCCTCGTTCAGAATTCACAAAGGTGCTTCCGCTTTGGGACTGTTCATAATAGACACCCGATGCTCGCTGTGAATTGCAAGCAGAGCCAGATGTCGAAGCGGGTATGGGAGGGGGTTCGTGGTTAGGTGATGGGAAATATGAGAAACTCTTGCTGGCTCTGTTAGAGAGATATGGTATGGAAAACCCATCTCCAGTGTCTAGCTCTGGGAGTTGATGACTTAGATACGGTGATTGAGTCGATTCGGCCGAAGGTCGGATCTCTGGTTGACTATTCCGAATTTCCAGAGGTCGCTCAACAGGTCGACTATTCCTATGGATAGATGTCGTTTCAAAAATCGTGACATGGCCATGATCTCCAGATTCGTCTTCATCATCATCGGGAAACACCAGCGAGCGCCCTGCCGGGGACACATCGCCACTGTTCACCGAAAAGTCTGTCCATGCTGACTGCTGACTTGTTCGATTAGGTGCAGACAAAGTTGGTACCATAAGATTTGTCGAGATTTCCGGGCGCTGATGGTCACCATAAGCATAATGGTGCTCGTTGTTAGTGTCTAAAGATTCGCAAGTCGAGGCACGATGTGAAGAGACTTGGTCATCGGACGGCACCTCTGATCTATAGTCATTCCGGCTCCCGTCTTCCATGTCTTCGGTGCAGCTGTCAGTAACAGCACCGTCATCATGAGAGCGGTGATAATGCCCCGCTATTCCTTCATATTCCAAATCTGAATGACACTCTGATTCACAATCGGGCTCGATTCGTGGAAATGGAACCGTTTCTTGAGGGGTTCCACCTCTTGGTTCATCACTGGGCGGTAGAATGGCAATAGTAGTTTTGTAGGACTCAAGAGCCTGCTGGGGCTCGTTTACTTTGGGCTCAATATCGAATGCGCCAGGAATGACAGGCATATTAACATTGTCGTGATTCGGCGGAGCATTTTCAGCCTCATGAACCATATTTGATGCGGACATTGGCCGAACTGGTGACTCAGGATCATCCTCGAATGGGTAATGATACTCAGCCTTCGGAGGAGAAGCAGACGCCTGAGTATGTGGACTGGGTGGTTTGATAATCGTGATAGGGGCCTCAAGTGGTGTTTGCGAAGATCTTGGAGGGGTTGTTTGAGGTTCATTATCGAACTCTGTCGTTTCTGATGCTACTGAGACAGCAGTTTGTGGTCGTTCTGATATAGCAATGGGAGGACTGAGGGCTGGAAAGCTGCCGGGAACACCCAGGGTGGGTGAGTCAGATTCTTGAGCTGAAGGCTCGTCGGTAGGCGTTGCCTGGAAGCTCGCAGATAACATTAGTGAAGCGGGTGGTAGGGCTATCGCGATATCAACTGGGCTCATTGTTGGGTCATCAAAAAATGGTGAAGGCTGGTCCTGACGTGGCTCTGAATCAGGTTGATCGTAAGACACATCATGACTACCTAGGAATTTAGGAGTATCTGCATGATCAATCACATTCAATGCATTTTGAACTTTGCCAGTATTGGAAAATTCCGCGCCCAAATCTGGTTCACTAGCAACCTTGAACTCCAACGGTAATAACGGATAACCATCTGTAAGCGGCGGAACTGGTGGAATATCGTTGAGGTCTGGCGACTCCGTTGTCCCTGGTTCTGGCGTGACAGATGGCGAAGTCGAGGTTGGAGAGGAAGTGGCAGCAGCGGCAGTAGCCTTTGCCCTGGCGGCAGCCTCCATCTCCCTCCGCCTTCGGTCCGCAGCCTTTTGTCGTGCCTCAAGCGCTTGGCTTTCTCGAATTGACTTCGTATAAGCCAGTCGGATATGTTCTCGTCGCTGTTCGAAATCAATTGGCCCCACAGAGATCTTCCGCCGACGGGATGATGGCTCGGCAATCCTGGACTGTGGAATAGATGTGGGATTTGGTGACCTAGCTCTTTCTACAGCCCTCATTCGAGAGCTCGCCGTTGTAGCCACGGAAACGGGTTGACGCGGCCGAGAACTTCGGAGGGGGGGCGAGAGCTTCGGGGGAGGCGCTATGATATTGGCTTGAAGGCGATTATTGTTCGTTGGTGTGACAAGAGTTCGAGGTGCCGCCTTTCGAGTAACGCCGCTCTGTGTTGGTGTCTTGGCCCTCGTTGGAGTTTTCGCCCTTGTCGTCGGAGTGCCTGCCCTCGATGTCCGGCCATTCACTTGTGGTCTCTTGAGAGTAGGGGAGTTTGAACGCGTCGAAGGTGCTGAATCACTGGGACTATTCAATTTCCTCACAGAGCGTGGGAGTTTGGATGTAGATCCAGCACCCGAAGAATTACTCGTCGGTGGCTTTCGGGAAGGTGTTTTACGAGAGATCGGGGGTACTGAAGGGGATTTCGGAATGTCGCTATGTGACCGTGTATGGCCTTTTTGAGGTGCTTGAGTAGGTTGTCCGTTGTTATCGTCGCCGTTGAGGCTACGATACCAGATGCTGGGGGACGAAGGTTCGGCGACATCTGGTGGGTCAGATAAACTTCTTTGATGGTTAAAAGGATTGTGTAAGCTGGATTCAGATGTCCTTCTCGGGCGGATGCCCTCAATTCCATAACCAGCAGTGGGAAAATTGTGTTGCTCAGGAAGAATTTCGCCGAAAAGCAAGCCTTGAGAACGCGATGATGTGGGGGAGATAGAAGAAGTCGGTGGTTGTGGTGGAGACTCTGGTGCCAAGTTGGACGTGGACTTGGGGGCATTTGAGTTTCCGCTAGCGGTACTTCGCGGTTTGCCTATACGACTTGCGAAAGACTGAGAGTTATTCGAAACCTGATCCTCAGCAACATATCTTGACCTCTGGGAACGAGCTGGCGAGGACGCCTTTTGATTGCTGAATGAAGCTGAACCATCACGCAAGGTCGAGTAAGACGTTGCACCATTTCGCGGTTGTGGATTGATGCCGACATCTTGCTTAATCTTAGCTGCAGCTCCCGTATGCGTTGGGGCACGGGGGATTGATGAAGGTGCAGCACCGTTTTGATCGAAGCGCTTTTTCAGATCCCTCACACTGGGATGCGTCCCGGTGGCTTTATAGCCCGGAAGAGCAGGTCTGTTGTCGACAGGATTGGACGTGGAACGCATATTGGCATGTGTTTGCGATATAATAGGATGTTTTGGCGTTGAGCCATCACCGTTGGAGCGCAATGACGGACGCGGGGCCGAGGCGCCGATAGAAAGGGACTCTTGATTCTGTTGGTATGTTCCCCGATAGCTCTTGTAGAAGTCGTCGGGGTTTACGGGGGCGAAGGCATGGTGGGCTCCCGTGGAAAGTGGTTCGTGGTCGTTGGTGTGAGGCACAGAAGGGTGGGAATAGGCGCTACGGTGGTCGAAATGAGATGTAAAAGCGGCGGAAGGCGAGGAATCGGGGAAGTGATGACGGCTGTCGTGAAATAGCTGATTGTTGAGATAGTCTTGTCTGGGGTTGGTGTCGCAATCGATGCGATAATGGCGGTCGTTATCGTGATCGTGAGGGTGTTGATTTTTATGTTGCTGAGAGAGGCAATGAATGTCGTGGTGAGGCTCGAGATTGGGGTTTCGAATGCCCGAGTCTGCATCCTGTATGTCCGCTTGGAGGCCCGCGTGAAGGGCCATATCCATGTCGTTGTCCATGGTGGCCTGAGCATCGGTCAGGCTCGTCGAGCGGAGCGACTGGTTGGGGGACTATAGACCCATGCAGAGAGCATCGATGCGTTGGCGTTTAAACGTTGTGCGGGCGTTGGTGTGACGCACACTCGATAGGTGTGAACATAAGTACTGTAGGTGCTGTAAAGATCGGTAGAGCAGAGTTGTAAACGGGCCTGATGAAGGTAGCGACCAGGGGGTACGAGAACATTAATGGTTCTCACAAGCTCACAACTGCAGGAGCCATCCGTGGACGAGTGAGCGGGAGCAACAAGATGGGGGACCAGTCCCTGGAAGTTGAACGACGTTAGGGACGGGAGGGTCGAAAATCGGAGTGGACACTTTTGGTGGATGCTGGTGCTGGAATCAGCCGTTCCAACTCGTCGTCTGCAGACCAACTTCCTGCTAGGGGCTGCGACGGTGAACGGGGATGCTGGTAGTCAAGAGCTTTAATGCAGGCCAGCCCGAAGAGTACCACAGTGTGGATGAAGCTGCATGAGCTTCCAGACGACAATCACCTGTATTCCCAGGCCAGACAGCTCAGGGCATGCACAGCAAAGAGCAAGCGGGTCGTATGAATCTCTAAGGTGGGTGATCCCTGGGAAAGGGAGAAATAGGGGTCTGATAGATGAAATCACTTCTTGAGAAGGAAAAGAAGAATCACACATTGAAGCCAATATTTCGCTGGAAATGAAGCACGGAAACAAAACAACCCTTAGATGGTTCCGTGGGAGCAGCGGGAGGACACGATATCTCGTGAAGGACAAACAAATTTGACTAGAGACCTATTATTATTATCCTTGTCGTCGAGGACGACATCAATGGAAGAACAAGCACAGTTTACCGTGCCTAATAAACCTCTAGCGTTCCATAGGATTGGAGGGCCCGCTGATGGGGTGGTGCCTTCCTCAGTGGAGCACACCTGTTGATGTTGGATGGAGGGCAAACAGTGGTATAGCTTTTGCTTTTGGTTGATTTCCAAGCATATCAAGAGAATACCACACAAATATTGCATGGTGGCACTCAAACTCAAGTACCGCATTTCTTGACTGTACCTACAGTCGCAGTATAGGAAGCTTGACGGTGGGCCGCCTGTTGTGGTCAGCCTAGGTAAGAAATGCCCAGTGCAGGACCAAGAACCAATAAATCAAGACTTACTCAAAGAAGCCCATGGTAGCTCCGGCGAGGGTCAACTCTTTCGCGTCACTTCAGCATATGGAGTCCCATTATTCAATGTTTGGTCTGCATCTATTCCCAAGTCTTGCGATAACCTTACCATGTCCCAAACTGGAGCCCGAGACCATCTGTCTCCTCGCGGATAGATGCGACATTGGTCCCAAGACACGAAATGACCAGCGAAGCATTTTCTAGCTTCCACAATCATAAACAACCCCCAAGAAAAATTAAAGGCCTGCTGTCTTCCCCTTGAAGCGTCAGGGGTTCATTGCGATCCAATCCATTGTATTGTGACTAGTCTCGCAATCCACGAATCGTTTCGTGTGGCAGCCGATCCGGCAGCCTCAATTCTATCCGCTTGGACAAGGTCAGTTCTTGTACGAATACTGTAGAGTCTCACCAGACCATTGATTTAGATTTGATTGTGATAACCGCCAAAGAATTGATGCTGGAAAATTAGCAAGCTTGATTTTCATATAGGTAGCTCGATCTTCACCAATCTTTTGCACCGATCGCCATCCGTCAATGTTAAACCAGGGAACACAGCCCGAGATTGGTCCCGATGATTCGAATAGTAGGAACAAATAGCTGTCGCCCTTTTCTACTCAGTGTTACTCAATCCATCTATCAGTCTTCCGTCTCCTGACGCTATGCCTCTCTTTCATTTCCTCTTGCATCTCAGTCACAACTAATATCCTCGTACGCAAGAGTATATTGGCCGTCCATAGGTAGGGTTTGGTCTATGGTGGCTACTAGGTATCTTTGTGGCCTGGGAACTGCCTCTTGAAAAGGAATATCCTAAAAACATGCGTTCCTGAGAGCACTTTGTTGCAACCCCTCATACGTGGTGATCTGGAGAAAAACATTACAGGCCAACCGACTTGAATCTTACGCCGATTCCATTGCCAGATTTCGCTATTAAGGTACTCTGTGCCTGGAACTTTCTGCCCTTGTCTTATTTGTGCATTCTTGGACACTAAATTCAAGGGCTAGGTTGTCCTTTATGTTTATGAGGTGCACTAAGTGCTTCGAGTGTGCCGATGACTCTATGATTTTACTCCTGTTCCTGGCCTCGCTTCGGGGAACCGACTGAAGACTCGGAATTAGCAGTGCAAAAATAAAGTAGTTAAATAGGCTCCTAAGTTTATGAGAAAATTGCCTAAGTATTTCTGTCACTTTGTAACATAGGTCTTAAAGTTTTCTGCCATCCCTCCTGAGCTTGATGTTCTAGGATCTTTGACTGATCGGGAGACATTGGTGTAACGCTTTGATCTGGCTTTTGTGGGTTCTACGACTTTCTCAGTGGAGGCTAAGCAGAAAGAGTACCTACTCTGCTACTTTATTCACTGGCAGGGTATGGTTTGGATGAAGCTACCTCCTATTTCCGAAATCGAATTTCGAGAGCAGGATTTTCTCAAACTCTCCCTTTTTATTGATTTCCAAGACTATCCTGGCGGTAGATCCGGGGTTCCATGTCCATCACTTATCTAGGTATCTAAGTCGATCACGTATGAAGCTAGACGATAGTTTGTTAAAGTTACTCAAAGATGACTGCACAGACACAGAGATTCTCTCCGTGCTTCCCGTTCCTGTGTTGTATCACTGCGGACCATGCTATGCCGTACAGCATGCAATACTCCTTGAGCGATCGCATTGACTTCGCCAGGAACCCAACCATTTCAAAGGCAAGCAAACTCAATTCACCAACTCAGGCACTTACTACATCAAGTGTAGCTTTGTGCCAGGTCGAGGTCAAGGAGAGTACCTACTCAGGTAGTACTTAGTACTGCGTCTGATGCCAGCCTCCCTTCTCTAAGTATCTAGCTGAGATGAAATAATCCAAGGTATAAGTGTGGAATCACCACTAGTAGCTGGCATGACCAACAAAGCACTTTTATTATGATGGAGCATGGAATATGGATAAAATCAAGTCCAATGCGTTTTCGAAAGCTCGATGATAAACAGAGGCCAATGTTTGATGACGCTCGCTTGCCCCTGGAGCTGGTCTTACGCTAAAGCCCCACCAATCCTCCCTAGGCTAAGCTCCCGTTTTCACCTACAGGTAGATCAGCCACATTGCAGCCGATCAACATCTGAAACTCTATGGCTCTTGAAATCCCATCCAACCTCAGGAAGTACACTACTATGTCCCCAACAAACACGAGCCGCCCGGTTTAACAACAATTCCAAAGAATGAATAACGAGAGGAAGCGAAAGCCTGGGGCCGTTGTCGCGTCTGCACACCAAAAGCGAGCCAAACTAATGAGTGAAACGCCTGTGAGACGCGACCTTCTAGAGCGTTGTTATGGCAGGGTGTTCTCGTTAAGAGAATATGTTCTCTCTCAACTGCCTCAAGGATCTCGACTCCGACGGAAGAAAGTTGCATCTATCGGTGAAGTAGTTGGTGCTGGAGAGACTGAAAAGATTTTATCACGACTCCTTGATACATCACTTGTTTGTTTTGCCAATCGGGAGGGCGACAACGACGACACGAGGTGGGAGCAATGGCTCGCATTCTCACAGAGAGAGGATGAGTCCTACGTCAGTCTTTCCGATGGAATTGCAGGATCAATATTTTCTCAAAATGAGGTTAGTGTAGCACTCATGTCGGGATGAGAGACGGCTTATGGTCATCTAGATTGTGGATTTTGTTGTATGGCTTCTCTTCTCTAGAGATGCGCAAGTCGGACGACGGCCCAAGCACCTGCTGTGCGACGGGTTTAGAAAATCAGCTGGACCAGATGATCAAGGAACAACCAACATTCCTGGCCTCTTCAGCCTCTTTCCCAATTCTAACGTTCAGGCACTTAGAGAAGCCCCTTGGCCACAGTTGTTGGCGCTTCTTGGCAAAGCTGGCGAGAAAATCATGATAAATCTCCTTGTTGATACCTCTATTTATCTAGCTGTTGAAGCAGGTTTCAACAATTATCATCAACTGACAGGTAGGACACTAAAAAAGTAAACGCCCAACACTGACCATTGTAGGGGTACCACTTGCAGAGCTTGACATTCCCGGGGGCAATTTGTCGCTGGCTAAAGGATCTGAATTTAAGGCACGCAAGCCTGTAGACATAACTTTAGTGAGAAGCAGGATATTCTATGCTAAGCCATCTCTCACAACCCAAGGGCTCGTTCAGCCAGGCTATAAACACATTCGTAAGTGTAAAGAAGATACACAACCAAACACAGTATTGATAGCTTTTAGACGTTTTGAACCGATACACTAGCGTTTCCATGTCTAATGATTCAAACCTTGAATACCAAGGCACGGTCAAGGTCATGATGTACATATTTCCACGGCAATTCGGACTTCACAACGTCTTTACTTCTCACGTTGATCCCACCATAACCTCGCAGAAGTTTCAAGACTACACATTGAGAGAAGAAGAGATTGCTCCCGCTTTTCAGACGAAAGCGGGAGACAGTGCACCACGCATACCAAAATTACCCAAACGACTTCGTGGAGAGACTGAAAAACTCGTGAAACGCCTGCAAGTTCTCCATGGTCGGTGCTCATATGTCGAGCTTCTGAAGCACTACTGCCCCTGTGCTTTTGACAGGTCATCAAAAAGTCGGAAACCGAGGACTAAGAAGGGCCTCATGCCGTCCCGAAAAGTTAGGCCATCACAATATCCGACAACGATTTCACACTATAAGTGTGCCCCGTCCCAGAAGCATCCCGAGTCCGGACTCTCGAGCACGCAAGCGCCACCTCTCCCAAACCACGAATCTCTGGTCGAGTTAGCTACTCCATTATCTCAGGTCTCATCGTTTTGCCAAGCTGTCTTGTCGAAAATTGTCCCAAAACGTTTCTGGGGAGATGATACTATGCAGAAACGCAACAAGTCCGTCATCATGCGGAGTGTCGATCATTTCATTAGGCTCAGGCGCTTTGAGAGCATGTCGCTGCATGAAATAGTACAGGATATTAAGGCCAGTATTTGATAGTGCTGAAGCTTGACTGTGGCTAATTGTGCATCAGATGGCGAACATCTCTTGGCTTCAGCCGCCAGGTTTGGGTGATAAAAATTCAAGCAAAACTGATACTGAAAAGCGTGTTGAGATTTTTTATGAATTCATTTATTTCGTTTTCGATTCTCTTCTGATACCCCTGATTCGCAACACATTTTACGTCACCGAGTCCAACACTCATCGATATCAAGTTTTTTATTTCCGTCACGAAGTATGGAGACAAATTTCAGAGCCAGCAATGGCAGACCTCAGAGTAGACATGTTTGAAGAGATCAAGCTGGATAACGCAATGGAGGTATTGCGCTCTCGAAAGCTCGGCTTTAGCCACATTCGACTACTTCCAAAGGGCAACAAACTTCGACCCATCATGAATCTTCGGCGGAGAGTTATGACTAGGGGGCCTGCAAAAAAGCTTGAACGCAGTATAAATACTGTTTTAGGTCCAGTCCACTCGCTGCTGAAGTTAGAGAAGGTATACCCTATTAGTAGTCATTGGCAGTATTTGACAGGCTAAAGCTAACTTGATACCCAGAGGATCAATCCATCGAAACTTGGCTCCACTATGTTCTCAGTCAGCGATATTTATACCCGACTGAAGCTTTTTAAGCAATCCCTGGGCTCTGAACATGGTAAATTGTATTTTGTCAAGGCTGATGTTAAGGCTGCCTTTGATACTATCCCACAAGAGGCAGTTGTCAGTTTGATGAAGTCCGTTCCAAACCAAGCTAAATATACCATCATGAAACATGCAGAAGTGAAGCCCGGCGAACGAGCAGCTGTAGATGACGACAAGTCTTCGTCCAAGGCTATCCGCCGGTGGCATGCAACAGCCTTGAGCGAGAACGAGAACCTAGATTTCATTACACGTCTTGAGCATGATCTGGCTTCCAAAAAGAAGAACACTGTCTTTGTGGGCAGTGCTTTACGCAGTACTCAAAATGTCGGAGAACTCATGCATCTTCTTAGGCAACATGTCGAGCAAAACCTTGTTAAGGTTGGAAAGAAATATTACAGACAGAAAGTCGGCATTCCTCAAGGCTCTGTATTATCCTCATTCTTATGTAACTACTTTTATGCTGACCTAGAAGCAAAACATTTGGCTTTCCTTCATTCGCCAGATTGCTTACTCTTACGCCTTATTGATGATTTTCTTCTAGTTACTCTAGATCAGGAAAAGGCAATCAAGTTCGTAAATTCCATGCACCTCGGGTTTCCTGAGTATGGCGTTTCAGTCAACCCCGCCAAGACTATGGTCAACTTTGACATGCTATATGATGGCGAGCCGGTCCAGAAGGCAAACCATGAGAAAGGCTTCTCCTACTGCGGAACTACCATCAACTGCCAGACACTGGATATTGCCAAGGACAGAGAAAGGGATGCAAGAATTGGTGAGCCCAGAGTCCTATGCCCAACACAATTCAATCTTGTTGCTCACATCTGGAAAGATGTATCTGCTTCTCTCACAGTCGATTTCGGCCGCACACCAGGTCAGAATTTCGAACGAAAAGTTCTAAGTTAGTCCACCCTTGTGCATATACCCGAAAATTTGCTGATCAAGTTATCCTATGACTGTTCAGACGCTTTCAAGATCCAATCTCATCTGATGTTCTACGACACGTCCCACAATTCAAGCCGAACCGTTCTGAACTCGCTTCAAGGTGCCTTTGTTGAGACTGCAAGCAAGATGTGGGCTTATCTGCGTTGTCTCGGAAAGACTCGGCACCCAAGTAGCGAAATGATACTCCGTGGGTTACTCAACTTCATAACATGGTCTGGTTCCGACTGATCAAATAAAGGAACTATTGCTAAGGTGATCGATGTCGCCTTCATACTGTTGACTAGCAAATCTCGAATGATGAGATATCCCCAATATACCTGCGACGTACGAAAGTCGCAAGTTGCTCTGTGAGTATTCTTGCAGTGCCTGTTTCTTGGGTCTCCTCTAACATTGATAGGACCGCATGCGTAGCTTTTGAGAAGGTATTGGCGGAGAAGCAGAGCAACTATCAGCCTGTTGTGAGATGGCTCCGTAAAGAAGCTGATAGACTTGCCTCGGCACCAAAAAGGGGCTCGTGTGTGTCTTGAGTAGGATGGAGAATAAATTAGTTAAAAGAGTCTTTGTGGTGACTCGGTCTGTTCTATACATAAGGAGCTCGTCTAGAATATATATGCTAATCGATTCAAACCTTCTATTTACCATACAGTTGCGCCGGCTGGTAATTGAATTTCTAATGTCAAAGGTTTCCAGCCTCAAAGCTGTATACCACTTTTCCACCAATACTTATCCGAATGCCAGATTGGGAACATATATCTCCTCCATCGCCACCAATGATCGTCTGGGTGACCGAAACCAAGCCACCGCAGAGGTGAAATTGGTACTGGCTCCAGAAGCCAGATCCTTGAAGATGAGATATCATCAGTAAAGAGAAACGCGGTCAAACAGAGCCACCCCAGAGTGAATATCACATTAAGAACCCGGCGGAGCCATTGAGGGGTGTTGGGGAAGTGCTTGTCTAGAGTTCGTAACAAAAAAAGTTGCAGGATAATGCCGGGAGGCTGCAGGAAGAAGAAAAGAGGGCTTCTCCAAGGTTTCGTGGTAGGCATGGACGATATACTTCCACCAGCATGAAGCAAACCGGACTGTATGAAAGATAAATATATGGTAAGAATCTGAGTACGCAACGTTCCCTTTTCAAGGTAACCATTATTAACGAGGAAGTTTGCTGGCGCAACAAACTGAAGACGAAAGGTTTGATGCCAGAACCCCCCCCACCAACCAGCAAGACCTCTATCAAGCACCTGGGAGATAGGACCGAAAATGTTGGTGTACTGCCATAGCTCCCCTCGCATGGGATAAAGGTAGGAGAAAAGGTAGAACTGAAAAAGGTCATGCAAGCTAAAAATCGCATCGATGGCAGCATATATACCAGCAAGACAAAGGAGCTCGCGATAGATAAAACGTAACCACGGAGGAAGCCGTTGAAGGAACAAGGGGAGCTCGAATCCTTGATCGGGGCCATAGACACAGTAGGGATCCTTGACCATGGCAACGGAGCAAAAGTCCAAGAGAATAGTAAGGAGGATGACTCTGCGAACACGGCTCCATACAAACTCCCTCTCGGTCAAGTTACGATAGTAGCCGCTCCTAGACACAATAGGCATGTTGTCGAAAGACACGACATCCCCGTCACGAATATTGTTTGGAATATCTGGCCTGGATACGGAAGGAATGGAATAATTCCAACCTGGAGAACAAGCTTAGCCAGGAAGCCCCCTATAAGTGCTGGTTATCCTAGACTTACCGATTTGCCTGAAGTTTGTAGCGAGATCAAGTGTCCAATTAAGTCGTTCACTGAACGATCCGTTCTCTGGGAATTTCTGCCAAACGTAAACTACATCTTCAGAGCTTCCATGCCTAGCATGGCTTTCGGTATTTCCTGAAAGTGCGTTGGCTTCTTGCTTGGATTTTCGTTGTCGAATCCCGTTCTCTTGGTTTAAACCGTTAGCAGCGTCGTTAGACACTCTTTTCGATGATGTTTGTGACTTGTTGCCCTTGGGAACCTTGATAACTCTAGCATAGTCGGCTTGCGGATTGGTCCAAACTAAAAGATTCAGGGTTGCCAAAATACCCCATCCGCCCATGAGACCTGACGCATATGCGGGAGCAACGTTGTAGCTCGACATAGTTCGAATCATATGGGCGTCGAACGCGACGACAATCGCGACAACAAGCCATCGTGCGTTGTAAAGCCATCGTCGATGTCGATGGGGGATCGCCAGGAAGACAATGGGCAAAAGAAAAGGACCAGAAAGGCAGAAAGGAATAACGAGGGGTTCTCGGATCCCTTTAGCAACTTCTGTATCGAACAGCGCCTTGTACTCGGCACGGGCAATATTGCCAAGATTGGTTATCGAAGTGACTGTCATCATGCCGACAAGTTCGGAGGGTTATATGCAGGGGCTAAACTGATTACTCCCTGCTGCAGGACTTTTGGCCAGGTCGCTTCTCGTAGGGTTGTATTGTCGTCTACAACTCTATCATGACGCAAACTGTATGACAATTTCTATGAGCCGGGAACAGAACGGCAACAGGAATCTCGTGTAACTCTAACAAATGAGTCTGACGAGCGATAAATGCAGTAAGGAAAGTTTTTGGCTTGAATGGGTACCTGAATTTGAGGTAGAATAGGAATTGGGCTTGTATATGCACTCTCCGAAGTTATCGCTTCTTCATGCTGTAGAAACAAGAAACATCAATCAAAGGGTCATGGATCTGTGTCAAAATAGTATTTTGGCGGTGATGAAAGCTGTGGGGAACTCGGTATTTTTTCTAGACCTAGTAAGAAGATCTTATGTCCATAGACCCGTGAACAGAGCCTTAGAACCTAGGTCACACGGGACTAGTCGAGGAGCGCATGAGAATAACTCGGCATGACATGTGCAGCTATGTCCCTTTCAGTGGGCCAATGAATTGCTTTTTGTTGAGTTGACGTGTCCTTGCTGACGTTGGACAGAGCTTTACATTGCTAGAGACTCGAGAAAAATGATACCGCCAATACAAGAGACCCTATAACCACTTGGCTTGTTGAGTATTGTAGGGATAAGAGAACCGAATCGCTAAGTGCCGCGATTATAAAAGCATAACCATGCACTAACTAGCGGGTATTAATAGTCATCTGGCTACATGGAGGAATTTCCCGCCGAGCAAGGCACCGAAGTGGCCAATCATTAGAAGATTTTCTTAGCCATGATTTTTGATTGAGACTATTCGATCTTCTCGCGGTAGGCATTACCTAAACTTGGCCCATATTACATAGGCAGCTAAGTAGCTAGAGTCAAGTCCGTATATAAATTTGACTATAACGCACTTAACTACATGCAATGTCGATCCCGGGGGTGATCGAATTGGGTAGTAGTTTGTGGCGGCTCAATATTAGTCAGATTCGTGGTTAGCCAAGACTCATGCTGATTACGACATCTAAATATTGTCCTATATCACAACCCGTTTATATCAAATATTGTTTAATACAGTAGAAGGTCACTTGAATACGAGAACTATCACTAGTCTTCAAGAGAAACATGGCGCCAAGAACAGCTGCCAGTGGAGTTACAAAGCATAGAGCGTGTGACGAATGTCGTGAGTGCCTCATCATGTGTCCGACTCGGAGACTTATCGGTCATTAGGATCCCGAAAACTTGCATGCTCCAAAGACCCAGAGGGCTGTGCTCGCTGTAAGAAAGAGGGGATATTATGCTACTACTCTCCGCAGAAGCAAATGGGCCGTCCCCGAAAGAGGCGGCATGTGGATGTGAGCGATGATGCTACTCTACCAGCAGCACCGACCATCTCCCAGCAGCCAGATAAAGCTCTGCTTTTCCCCCAGCCAGCCGATAATATCGCCTATGAGCAGCTGCATCAAACACACCCCACAGGAGATATTCTTCAAAATCTCAGCTTCTTAGACGAGCCGGTCATTGCTAGTCTCGATACATGGGACTTACCACCTGAGCATGACACTTTTCCTTTCAACCACCAGATCGTGGACAACGATGACTTGCTCGTTGACAATGTAGTATTACCTACCTTGGATCTGAGTGGTGTGGACCTCCTTGGTAGTATCAACTTTGGCGAGACAGACGCTCCGCAAGAGACTGTTTCGAAGGATCTCAGCAACACACTGCAGCAATACCTAGTAGATCAGATTGAATCGCCAAATAAAGGATCACAACAGAACTGGGACACATCGACACCACCTGATTTCAGCGAAAACGGTGCCTCTGTTGAATCCGCTGGAAATGCACTTAACACGTCGACCTCCTCGATGAGATCTGTCCCTACAGTGTCTTGCAGTTGCTTGTCATCCCTTTATCTGGCTCTTGAGTCTCTCGGAAATTTGCCGGCTGAGGTCGTCCCGGCCATGAAAGTCGCCCGGAACGCATCCAAGGTCGCTCACGATGTTATCAAGTGCACTGTCTGTTCTACCTCTTTGCTTGATGAACCCACCAAGTCCCCTCCCATGCAATCCTTTCAGAACCTCATGCTTCTTGGCGCTCTTGTACCGTCTGCATGCAATGCCTACGCAAGAATTTTAGAAATGGTAGATGAAGAGACTGCTCTCGCCAAGCTGCAGGGGCGCAATTTTTGGTTCTCGTTCAAAGAAATCGGTGGACTTTGGGGTTGCATCGGGGGTACGCCCACAGGCTGCACAATTTATCAAAACTACAACAACAAGGACATGCCCCCCGATATGTGGCGAATGACAATCAGAGGGCTTCTTCGCCTTGATGTCTATGGGCTGGATGAGAAGGACCAGGAGATCCCAGGTGCGGTGGCCTATCGACAACTCGGGCTCAAAGATGTCGTTGGGCAGCTTGAGGAGAGAAGCAAAAAGCGACACGATGCTCTGGATGCACTTCATGCTGCTGGGCACACCCATGAAGCGGTATGTGGAGTTATTTACTCGACCAAACCTTGTCCTCCAGCAGAGCGCAATTGTACCAAAGTCCTCGAGACGGCACGTATTGCGCTGGAAAACCTAGTTATCGCTTAGGTTGAATTTGCACGGAAATCTATTAGACCACCAAACCTCGGGGAACCCCTTATTAAGGTAGGGTCTTTCATGGTATATATATGGCTGACTAACTAAATCCTTCAGATCGGTGTTGTGGTTGGTGTCGTGACGAGTTAAAGAACGAAAACCACGAAAGATCTAGAAGGGGAGGCTTTATTTGATTAGCCAGGGCTGGTATTCTAGAAGTTTATATATGAGCTCTGGGCTCTGAGCGGTCAGAACGGTCCAATCTGGCGTTCGATTTGCGTGCTATTCAGCAGACAAACTACTTCCCATCTATTGAACAGAACAATGTCATGTTAAGATCGAGGACTGTACATAGTCTTCTTGTGACACGCCGCAGGAGTGGCATCTCCGTTAAAACAAGAAACGTAAAGCTAGTGCATATTAAGTAACCATTCACCGACATCGTCACGATGCTCAGCAGCCTGGCCACTGGGACCGTACACATGAAAACATCTATCATTCTCATGAGGTAATACTCAAGCTATCATCTATATCCAGGTTCCGTCCAAGCTATATAAAAGGCTGAAGGCCTTATCATGACTCAAGCTGCAGCCAACCAGATGCCTAGTAACAACGCCATACATGCATACCAAAATCCTGAAAAATGCAAGGCTCCATTTGAAAAGACTTTCCAATTTCGTGAATAAAAAAAGAATCTGCGGTAAGAAAAGAAAAAAATTGCCACAGATCATCAAACTTGTTCTTGGTCCTCAACCATGCCAAGAATATCAAGCTCGGCACGAACAAGGCTCTCAAATTCCTGGCGGTCGATCCCCGAAGCGCGTGAAAGCATGAAGAGGCTTCGAATACTGCGTGATACATGTTGTTTGACACCAAATTCATTTTGTGTTTGTTTACCAGCAGAAGCCTCAAGCTTGGCAACTGTTTCCGAGCCGTTGGAACTGGCGCTTGATGCTGGGCGAGGATGAAGAAGAGCGGCGTGGCGCTCCGTAATATCTCTGTTCCGTATCGGGCTGGAATCACTTTTCTCCATCTCGGCCAATGTCCACGCTCCCTGTGTCTCATTAAGCTCTGTGGCTTCAACAGATTCTTGACTACGGTCGAGTCCAAGTGGTGGAGCAATTTGCGCAGCAGCGTCTTCTTCATCCGGATCATGATTATCCATAGCAGGCTGAACACTGTCGTATTGAGCGAAATATGCGTCTTCTGCTGAAGATGCCCGAACATCACCAATCTGAGAAGTAGATTTGGAAGGAGGTGCAGGTGACTGTTTTTGCGCAGGTGTCCGGGAAGGGGTCTCATCATACCGCGCCCAGTAATCATCGTCCTCTTCCTCTGCATCTTCGTGGCTGTTATGGGGGACATGCAGGTTATTGCGGTGGCCGCTAATATCCTTAGCTTGGTTGGTCACTTTCTTCGCCTGCGTTTCTCTAAACTGTCTCTCGGCCTCTACGATGCTGGAAGCTCCCCCAAATTGCAAGAAAGGCGAGGGTTTGTCTACGACAGTGACCTCGCCGACCCTCCAACTATCGCCTCCGCCCTCAACGTCTCCAACGCAGTAGACCAGCTGGAAGGCCAGGCCCAGTGTGGAAAGCGCGACGAGGGCCTGTAGAGTTTCTTCGTCAACCCGACGGAAGCGTATCTCGGCATCATAGTCCCAGTCGACCTCGACCTCGCCCGATACCGGGTGTGGCTCAAGGCTACCACCTTGAGCGATCTGAACCAGCTCAGGTATTTTTGGCTTGTCATAGCACAGAAGTCGAATCCATGGCTCAGTGCTCGAGGTGGATAAAAGCTTAACTCGCTGACGTAGTATGGGGGATAAAAGTGGTAGAATACCGATCGCAGGCTCGGTAGAGATAGCAGACGGTGGTAGAGCAGGAAGAAACGGTGCGAGAAGCTGCGTTGTGTTTGGCGGAGGAATTTGTGTGGTGGTCATCGTCAAGGTCAGATGGTACGGCGGGGCCGGACGAGGTGTCGTTATTGTAGTCGCGTCCTACACAGTAACATATATTTGCGAAATCGGCCCAAGTGAGAACGTCGTAGGCGGGTTGTTTGGAGAATTCAGTCTGATGTGTGACAAGAGTAATCTCGTTGGTCAAGCCCCGGGCCCAGAGGGTGGACTGTTAAGACGGAAAGATGAAGAGCAGTATTAAGCGCTATGAAAGGGGGTGTTTATTAGGAGAAGTCCTCTGCAAACTTGATAGTATATGAAGTAGCGAGATCAAAGTGGGAGGGTTGGAGAAGATATAAGAGCTGGAGAAGCATGTGGGCATTCGGCAAGATGTGTCGGCGGTGCGGCACGAGGTATAAAAGAGGCAAGTGACGTGCCATCCCCATGCGTATTTGAGGTCTCGGATGTTCCCAAGCTCGACTGTGAGGTTGCAGTTTCAAACGGCTTTTGGCCAATGACGGGCATCAGAGAGTACCTTGGGGAGAAAGGTCTCGGCCGGAGCAATGGAGACTACTATGGTAGGTGCTAGGGGTTGGAGAGGCTCTTTTTGCCCAGCAGTTCATAGTGTGGTGACACAAACCCCACGTTTTCTTTCCTTTTTTATTTATTTATTTTTATTTGCCGTTATTGCTGCTATGATTGTTCGAACATGATATTTTGAATAATGGTCCTTGCAGCGCATCTATAGACGAGGTAAATTTTATATCCCTTCGCTAACCATTTCTTATCAAGTTACTGTTGTATCAATTTTTTAACGGCCTGGAGCTTGAACACATGCATCAAGACTAACTTTGAGGTGACATTATTGAACTCCTGTTTGGTTGGTTCCAGCGGCCCGAGCTGTGGAACCTGGTCGAGACCCCTGGGACTATGTTTATTGTTTCCGGGCAGATTCCCATCGGTTCAGTTGTTAAATTCCTCGTCCATCGGTACAAGAAACCCCGAGCTTTATTTGTATTATGGTAAATCATACATATCTTCACACAATCTCAGATATATCTTTCACAATGCGAAAATTCCATATTTCCCTTATCGGAATCAGCAGCTATTGATGGAATGATTACTTAGGTTCTAAGCATAAGGATGGTGTCGTCGCTACCGCTAACAACCGCCGCAAGCCGCTATGAACATTAGGAAAATATGCCGTCACACACAAAGAAATCCATCGTGAGTTTGAATGCGGCCAAGGATAAATTCTAGCCAATCTGGGCACGGATTTTTTTCCCCCGTGATGTAAATGACGATTCACCTAACACCCTGTGTCGAAGAAGGCTCTAGAGCACTTCTGATCTAAACAAGTTCTATCACAGTCTTCGAAGGACACAACTGGTGACAGTTTGCAAAAGCGCAGGACGCAGTTATTTAAGTCCGTTACCGGGCATCTATCTCCGCCAGCATCGATTTTGTCCTATCAGTAACTTTGCTCAGCAACTTTGAATCTATCCTTTTCGCGCAACCAGTTGTCCGCAACATAATCGACTTCCGCATTCTTCGGTTGTAATCTTTCAGCCAGGTCGTTGCAGAACCCGTCTGAGGTATCAAGCGTCTCTTCTGCCTGTGGCCCTTCAGGGCTGAAGCTGAATGCATGTCACACAAAGAAGGCCACCTCAAGGATGAGGTAAGATATCAATTGTCAGTCATTCAGATGCCCACTTACGATTAATTAGGGCTCGAGAGTCCAAGTGGTAGCTGCGGGTGCAATAGCAGGTTTGGTTTCTAGGTGCGTTCCTTATCCACAGCCCTCTTTGAACTATGGTAGCGAGTACTAATAATATCCGATCTCTAGATTCGTTGTCGCCCCTCTTGATGTCGTCAAAATCCGTCTTCAACTCCAACCGTATTCTCTATCCGATCCTGTTGCAGCGCTGCGCAATGCGCCTGCTTATCGAGGGGCATTCGCGACCCTAAAACACATCCTCAAGCATGAAGGTCTAACAGGCCTATGGAAGGGTAATGTCCCTGCAGAGGTTATGTACGTGTGCTATGGTGCTGTGCAATTTACAACATACCGCTCGACGACCCTTTTCCTCCGAACAGCCTTTCCCACCAGGTTACCCGATGCTGCCGAAAGCTTCATTGCTGGTGCTGCCTCTGGTGCTGCTGCCACAACTATCACGTATCCTCTCGATTTATTAAGAACACGATTCGCAGCTCAGGGACGACATCGTGTCTACCAGTCACTTCGCGGCGCGATCTGGGATATAAAACGTGATGAGGGGTGGCGAGGCTTTTTCAGAGGCATTGGTCCTGGGCTTGGCCAAATTGTACCCTTTATGGGCATCTTTTTCGTCACTTACGAGTCGCTCAGAACGTCCTTAGAGGGGTTACACATGCCATGGGGTAGCGGGGATGCTACCGCAGGTATGTTTGCCAGTATTATATCCAAAACAGCTGTATTCCCTCTTGATCTTGTACGGAAGCGCATTCAAGTTCAGGGACCAGCACGACGGCAATACGTCTACCAAAACATTCCCGAATACGCCACAGCACGGGGTGCACTTCTATCGATATTACGCACAGAAGGTTTTCGTGGTTTATACAAGGGCCTGACTATTAGTCTTCTGAAATCAGCCCCTGCCAGCGCCGTCACTTTATGGACATATGAACAGACCTTGAGTTTGATGCTTGATTGGGACTCGGGCAGTAAGGAGACCATCCCCAATGAATTATAGACTATAACAAGATTCAATAGATTCGTTATGACTTAATTGGTCGTCGAGTTGTCTAATACCACTTGCGTAGTTTTTATTCTACAATTGCCTCTTGACTCTTCTCTAAAAGCTACTTCGCAAGCGCAAGTATAGCATTCTTCGCATCGGCCCGCTCGATACACTCTTCGATAACCTGCCAGAACTTGGCAGTGTCGACTCCACGAGGAATTCTGACACCTGGTTCACCAGGCGGAAGCAACTTGGCCAATGTGCGACCGGTCTGCTTCTTACCCTGCTTGGCCTCTTCAAATGTGCCCTCAGTTATGACTGTGACTTCAAAGCGCTCGTTATGCTCAGGAGGCTGGCTGTGTTTAACGTCCCATTCGAAGAAGGGAATCTCACTTTCTGTTCCGATAAGTACGGCAGCAACAGCAATAGGGTCATGCAGAGGGGGGCCAGCGGTAATGCCGAAGGTGTCACTAAAACGTTAGTTGGGAGAGCGCATACCATGGCTTATTTTCACTTACGCATATGTTTGAGCAAAGAAGTAGAGGAGCTCAACAAGCATGGTGCGAAGAGTTGTCTTTCCGGGTCCTGTCCTCTCAGCGTCAGGGCCATACAAAAGCATCTCTCTTACTTCCGGTGTTGCCAACACCTGATGGCTGAGATCAAGGGGCACAATCATAGTTTTAGTAGCGATCTCTTTTGTATGGAAGACCGTAGCAGCAGCTTCCGGGTCGACGAGGATGTTGAACTCGGCCCAAGGTGTGTAATTCCCGATTCTAGGACGACCGTCTACTTCACCGAGCGGTGCATCTGAGAAATTGTCACCAATAGAGCCTCCCATGAGACTAACACCCTTGATATGACTGATAAGCTCCGGATATGCGCGGAACATAGCTCCAACGTTGGTCAGCGCACCCGTTGCGACGATCCACGCTGTGCCAGGAGGCTGAGCACGCAGGGCCTCAGCCATCGCCTCGACAGCTGGGATGGGAGAGGGGGAGACGAGTGGCTTAGGAAGAAGGTCGGTACCATCCAAGCCAGAAACACCATGAATGTCCGTTGGTGCATGAAGGGCAGGACGCTCGAGAGCTTTGCCCAGACCGATATACAGGGGAATGTCATGCATACCAATGGCGGTGAGGATCGAAGCTGCATTATGTGTAGTATTTCTAGGTAAAGGTTAACAAATTGCACTCAGCGGCATGATCTCATACTCATGGCTGTGATTCAAATAACATACTCAAGGGATGCATTACCGAAGACCGTTGAGACACCAAGCAGTCTGATCTGAGGGTGATAAGCTGCCAGGAGAATGGCGAAAGCATCCTATTAAAAAAAGAAACAGTCAGTATGACTGGACGCCCTTATAAGATGTAACGAGCAAGAGAAAATATTCAAATATAGGCGTCATTTAAGGCCCATGACAGAACTCGTAAGTTGGACAATATCAAGGCGATAAGTAAGGTATCGTTTTTGCTTATACGTACATCATGACCTGGATCACAGTCCAGCCAAACAGGAACCTGAGCTTCAGACATGGTAGATACCAGTATGTGAAGAGGCGGTATGAAGCAAGGACGAAAGGTTCAGCTTCTACGCAAGAAAGTACTTAGACAAAGAAATAGGGTGAGAAGGAGATTCCTTTTATGTTTACTTAACCAATAACGGTAAATGATGCTGTAGGTGAGTTGTTGAAGTTGTGACGTTCCATCGTACTCAGAGATTCAAAGACCCTGAAACAGTTAGGCTTACCTACGAGAATGTGGTGGGGTGGGTTCCCCTCACTTTGCTGGTTGTTTAGTTACCGAGCAAACTCGACCTAGCTAACGACTTGGCGCGAGCTAACAAGGTCAACAGCTTCCTCTTAAAGCAGGTGGTTATGATTGTGCAGGCGATTGTCAATTTTTTTTGGTTTCCAAGAGCTGACAAGATCTGAAAGGGAATGAATGTTATGTCAAACGATTCTAATTACAGTATCTGGGGTATCAAGCCTCGGCTTTGTGTCGAACATGTTTCATGATAGGGACCTCATGCATTCATCATGACTTCTTGCGCGCTTCCATTACCCGCAGTACATCAGCCGCATTATTAACATCGCCCTTTCTCTTCTTTGGGCCTCGCTTTCGTTTTGATTGCCCTCTTGATTGCCAATCGCCGTCGTCATCTTTGCCTCCCCAATTTGAAAGCTTCACTTTGCTATCGTCAAAATCTTCTTCATCAGCAAACCGGCTAGTACCGAAGCCCATATCGAGATCTTCGTCATCACGGTCCGCCATCTGTAGAAACCTCTTTCTCCGTTCCTCCATCGCCTGCTTCTGCGCTTCGTCATCTTGATCGTCATCATCGTCATCTTCAGCATCACCCTTGTCTTTCTTGATCGGATTGAGGGCTGCTGCTCGCTTGATCGCTGCCATGATGGCTGGATCTGACATAGAAGGCACTTTGCTCTGCTCCTCTGACACGAGACCCATCTTCGCTCCTTGGAAGTAATTGCGAGACGCTTGTGGTTTCGGTGGTGGTGGCACCGAGTGGTCGGTAGAATTCCCTTCATCTTTCTGCTGTTGCTTTGTCTTCTTCGAATCTTCATCGGCGTCGGAATCCGAACCTAAATCGTCCATGCCGGCCAGTGGGTCGTAATCATCGCCTACGCCGTCAAAGATATCGATGTCTTCGTCCTCCTCGGTGTCCTCTTTTTCCCTATATTGTTCTGGGACCTCCATCCCGAGCGGCTTTGCATTCTTGTCTGGCATTAGAAGTCCAGCCCGATCAGCTTCGTCGTCTTTCTCAACACCAGGCTGAACTTTCCGTATTTTCCTCTTCTCATGTCCATCTTCGTCCACAATGATTAAGACTTCTCGTCCTTTGCTGTCCCACTCTATTCGCGAGCCCGCTTTTTGTTTGACACCAACCTTCTTGAAACGATCGCCAAGCATATTCCCCTGCTGTGCTTTGGCAGCTTCTCTTGCCGTCTTCAATTCTGCAAGAATTTGATCGCGTGTTCGTTTTTTCCCAGGTGCCAGAGACACTGTAGATAATTGGCCCTTCTTCTTCGTCTCAGTCTTTTCTTTGGGTACTGCCTGGACTTCCTGTCCTTCCAGTTGCTCAAATTCATCATCAACGTCAATGTCGGCGGCAGGCTCGGTTTTGGATTGTTGCTCTGCATCGGCCTTCTTTTCTCCGTAGATATCTTCTCCACGTCGAATTCTTTGCAGAAGCTTAAAATCTAGTCCTTTAACCAGGTGCGTGCTACTTAAATCGCCTCCTGCAATTTCGAACCGACGCTTATCAAATGTCTCTTGGCCGATCTCCTCATTCTTGAGCTGGTCTTCGAGCTTATTGAGTTCTCGTACCCGATTATCCTCGGTTTCTTCGTCGCGTTCTTTCGATCGGTCGATGTAGCCCGAGGCGAGTTTGATACCTTTTGGATCGTAGGACTTGAATTTCTTTTGGGGTCGAATAGCGTTGTTGCGTTCAGCTAATTGTCGCGCAAAGTCCGCTTGAGTACCTCCTAGGGCACGTCTGTGATATTATGTCAGCACTTCAACATAGATAGTGTATAAGTGGCTTACGGTGTCATTGGGATGCTCGATCGTTGTCTTGAACCCAGCGCATTCCCAGTACTGGTGGATGATGGGGCTGCTGGTGTACCATCTTGACTGTTGGGGCCCTTTTTGGAGTTCGCAGCCAGAAGTTTGCGGAATTGGTCGTTGTTCATTTCAGCAGTAAGTGTCTAAGAAAGGGTGCCCCCTGTAGATGAAAGCTTGATGGATCTTCAACGATTAGTACTGACCTGAAGTTTGAAATGGAACTTCCAGAGCGTTTGAGGTGGCTAGTGCCAGGTGCGGGTGGCTGTGCGTGAATGTCACGAGTTGTCGTGTTTAGCTATTCACGTTTGGGTGCTCCACTTTACGCGTTTTTGACATCACTTATGCTTCGGCACTTACATTCTTACGACAACTTCATCCCCACAACGCAAGAACAATCGCATTGGCATTCCATACGATGAGCCTTCCACCTGTATGATGTTGCCTCACGTTACTATTACCGCGTGATGGTGAACTGTGATGATCGAACATTGTCAACTGGCGTATCACACTCGCCACTAGCATCATCGTGAAATCTATACACACCCGAACGCGTCAATCAGCAAAGCAAGTCAAAATGGGGAGTATTCTCGAAAAAAATTCTTCTCAAGTGAGAAAGCGCATTGAGACGCACAAATTCGAGGATGAAGAAGGGGAGGAATACGAAGGTAGTAAATTCAACGGGCTCAACGACTATTTCAGGCGCAAGAAAATCAAGCTTCAAAATCTGGATGCTGACATACGAGCGAACTCGGACAAGCCCCAAATATTCAAAGGGATTGTCGCGCATGTTGCCGGATATACTCAGCCACCGTTGCATGTGTAAGTCAATTTTGGTTCCCCGATAAGGTTTTGACTGACAGAATTTAGTCTTCATCATGAGATTGTGCAGCACGGCGGTGGGTTTCTTCAATATCTAGACTCGAAAACAATGGCAACTCACATCATTGCTTCGACACTACCCCCTAAGAAATCTGTTGAATTCAGTCGATACCGGGTTGTTAAACCAGCCTGGGTCATGGATTCCATCAAGGCCGGACAACTTCTTCCGTGGTCCAACTATCGGGTTTTGGGCGAAGGACCAAGACAAAAAGTTCTCAAGTTTGACGGTGGTAGCGGTCTGATGCAGTCAACACCTCGTCCCAAACAAGGTTACCGTGAACAAACAGAGAACAGTTTCTACATGAATCAGTTTAAGACATCTTCTTTGCCATGCCAGTCTCTGAGTCAAGTCGCGGAAAATGCTCAGACCGCTATTCGTCCTACCAGTGGTGCAGGCACGGCGCCTTCAACGATAAGTGCCGATAGTCCTTGCTTTAAGAAGCCAGCAAATCCTTCAAGGGTCTCCTCCAAGGGCCAACTGGACGTGGCTCCGCTCAATTCGGGGACAGTCGAAGGCGGAATGCCTGGACCTGGGACGGAAACTCTTCCCATTCCTGTAGTACAGCCCAAACACCCAAACAATTCAAAGCCGATGACATCCGAGGAGCATAATGTAATGCTATTGTCCGATCCCCGGCTAAGGAAGTCTTCAACGGCCAACCCCGACTTCCTTAGACAGTTTTACTCTGAAAGTCGACTACATCACCTTTCCACATGGAAAGCCGAGCTGAAATCGAAGATGCAACAGTTTGCTGCAGAGAAGGGCCAATCTTATCTTAAAACTAAGAGGCGGCTTGGCTCGAGACGTTACATCATGCATGTCGACTTTGACAGCTTCTTCTGTGCGGTATCATCAAAGAAATCCCCCGAGTATATCAACAAACCAGCTGTTGTTGCGCACAGTACAGGATCAGGATCAGAAATCGCGAGTTGTAACTATCCTGCACGACAGTTTGGTGTCAAAAATGGGATGTGGATGAAGTCGGCGCTTGAAATGTGTCCCGATCTAAAGGTGCTACCTTATGATTTTCCTGCATACGAAGAAGCGAGCCGTCTATTTTATGAATCAATCCTAGAGATTGGCGGCGTTGTGCAAAGTGTCAGCATTGACGAGGCCCTGGTCGACATAACGCCAATCGTTTTGACAAATTCTGCCTCACAGGGTACGGGTTCTGATGCAGAGAATATGACTCGAGAGCATGACATAGCAGATAAGATTGCACAGGATCTTCGGGACAAGGTCAAATCTCTCACAGGCTGCCATGTTTCTGTTGGTATTGGTGCAAATATTTTACAGGCCAAAGTGGCGTTACGGAAAGCGAAGCCTGCAGGTCAGTATCAACTGAAGCCTCAAGATGTCTTGCCCATGATTGGCGATCTCAAAGTCGATCAGCTTCCTGGAGTTGCTCGGAGTATTGGTGGGAAACTTGAGGACATCGGTGTGATTCATGTTAAAGACCTGCGAGAAGTTTCGAAAGAGCGCCTCACATCAATTCTTGGACCGAAAACTGGCGAGAAACTCCGAGACTATGCTCGCGGTATTGACCGCTCAGAAGTCGGAGAGCTACCACCGCGAAAATCCGTTTCGGCGGAAGTCAATTGGGGCATTCGATTTATCAATCAGCCGGAAGCAGAAGAATTCGTCCGTAACCTTGGCAAGGAACTAGAGAGAAGACTCTTAAACGAAAATGTCAAAGGAAAGCAGTTGACAATGAAAATCATGAGAAGATCAATGGACGCTCCTCTTGATCCGCCAAAATCGTTAGGTCATGGTAAATGCGACACATTCAGCAAAAGCATTACCTTCGGGGTAGCGACCAATGATGGACAAATAATTGGAAAGGAGGCTGTCAACATATTACGATCTTATCAATTCAGCCCTGGTGATTTGCGCGGGCTCGGAGTGCAAATGACGAAACTGGAACCCGCCAAAGGCAACATGGCCGCCCCTGATGGTAGCCAGAAAAAGTTGGCTTTCAGCGCCTTTACGAAACCGTCGCCAGCCAGGAAAGGTTCTTCGACTGAACAGATTGACGAAATCGAGAGCCCTGAAAAACAGAGGAATACACCGAGTCGTGACTTTGGCAAGGATCCTATTGCCGATGATCCGTTGACACCACGAAAGCAAAAGATTCATCCTGCCATGGCATTGACCAAGGCCAGCGAGGATGACGCCAAGGCAAAGACTCCTCTCAATATTTCTGGAACTCAATTCATCGTCCCTAATAACGCGGACCCCATTATCCTTGCAGAACTCCCCAATAGCATTCGTAGGAAGCTAATGGCTCAGGGGTCCCAGATATCAGACACCCATGTCGAATCTCCAGTAACGAAGTCAAGATCCCAGAGTCCCATGCTAATTGATGCATGCCCAACTCAAGTCAATGCTGAAGTATTGAAGACGTTGCCAGATGAGATGAACGCCGAGGTCTTGGCCAGATATGCGCGAAAAACCAGGGAAACCACACCTCACCAATCCCCACACGAGGATTGTACAGTCGACTTGAGGAAGCCCCCTACACCATCGAAACGTGGTCAGCCACAGTGCTTATTTAGCGAAGCTCAGCAGCAACGAGACGCCTATGCTGGCCTCGTACAAACCAATTTCCAATCTTTGAATCAAGTTGACGACGCCTTCGAGGATGAAGATACTGAAGAACTGGATCCAGAGTTTCTCGCCGAGCTTCCAGAAGATTCGCGAAAAGAGGTTATTGAACTTCATAGAAAACGTCAGAGAGCCAGACAGACAGGCTCGGAGACACCTTCGCGATACAGCACACCCGATCCTGAAGGGTTATTGCCAGGTGGCCAGTGCAGGATACAGTTTGCTCCAGTACCACGCAAGATCTCATTTTCTACCTCAGGTGTGACCTCAACACGAGAGATCAAAGATATGTTAGATGCTTGGCATTCAGAAACGAGAAGGTTTGGCCCTCACCGCCGGGATTTAGAGGTTCTGGAAAACTTTCTGGTACAAGTCATTCAGGAAGAACGCGATTTGGAAAAGGCAACCAAGTTGGTCAAGTGGTTGGATGTGCTAGTTGAGCAGGATGGTAGAAAGGGGAGGGGACAGAAGGTTTGGAGACGATCAGTGGAAGCTATCAAAGTGATTGTGCAAGGCGCTGTAAAGCAACGAGGTATGGCCCCACTGAAGTTCTGAAAACAAGTTGGTTACACACAAAAGTTACGACTCCATAGGTTATGATTATATACCCCCTTTTCGTGATTTATATCTTTTTGCGCCAGAATTCCATTCAAGGTCAATCTTTTTGTGTTCAGACCGCTGAAAGACATATTCCGATGATAACAGTGAGGACAAGCAGGTCTCTGGGTTTTTGGAGGATGGCAACTCCATCTGATGCATCTCCTCCCTTTGAAAGTTCGTACACACTCAACCTCAGCGGCCCGCCACAGATCTGAGATGAGTTACCTTCGCACGGGTTCTCACAGTCTCCATCATCGAGCTTCACTGAAAGACTGGACAAATATGGTGCACACCAGCATTCCCTATCAATTGAATCTATTAGGGTATTTCCGGAAGTTAGGATTCTTGAAACATACCTCGACCACTCAAGTCCAGCGTACTGATATTGTGTACCATTCGAGGCACAAAAGTCTAGACACATGGATGCCGTCATCTTGCCTGGCCGCACAAGGTGAGAGCCACCAGTCAGGGCACGCTCCTCGGCCGAATCTTGAATCTGCATGGTCTCGTTGTAACAGCCATAGTATTCATACTGTCCAGACTCTCTATAAATGTTTAGATCCGGTCCATTAGAGCCAGCGGTCTCTCGAGAATTGCAGAGCGTGATAGTAATGAGCAATCTTGCAGTTGTGTCAGATACCTTGACCATCTCTAGAAACAAGTTGTGAGTTGATAATCGTATAAAGTTGTGAACCAAAGCAGCATGGAAGCAAATGAGACACGGTACAACAATACTGAAGATATTTAGGAAAAGAAAACAAGTGTAATTACATTCTACAAACACTGCCGATTTATGGGAATGGTGGAGACGCATCTATGCGGTAACAAGCCACAGGAATGCACATAGAAATTGACGGATTCAGCGGCTCATTAGTTTACATAGTCTAGCCCGTAGAGTACGGGGCCTCGTTCAAGTTATGCAAGTCTATTCCCGCGGACTAGTTAAATAATATCAGTGACTGTTCGTTAATCTCGTAATTGCGCGGATAGGTAGTGGTCAGACATTTATATACCTTACCTACCTACACCGATCTATAATTGGTAACCCTATCAATTTGTGAGAGTTTCGATTAAAAACCCGATCAAGCTGACTCACTTTCAATAGGTAAGGTCTACTAACGGCAAAGATATTCCAAGACGAAAGTACGGAATTTAAAGAGAATGTTACTAATTTTGCAAAAAATTGAGCTTATATCTTCCAATCGAGCACAAGAACCAGATTACCGATATTCACTCTTATAAACCTTCAGAATGCTTCATTTATATGGAGAAGGATATAGACTAGGTGATTCCAGGCAGTGTATTCGGCAGATAAGCCAAGCAAAGGTTGAGACCAGATGATAAATATATTCGACGCAAAAATCAGATAACATATTTAAGGGGTGAAGATATTTGTAAGATTGCGCCTGGCCAACTTCGCGACCCTAGATATTGGAGCGTCTCGGAATATGACTTTGCGCTTACGCAGTCTCCATTCAGACTTTATCCAGATTTCTATCGTAAGATAGCTTCGTCAAATCGTAGAGCTTAACTGGAGATATAACTATTCGCAAATAACAAAATCTCTTTTTCTATCGGAATAGATCGAATTGCGGGGGAAGAACCTTGAATCTGGGGTAGTTGTCGTTCATCGGAATCGGCATGTGGAGGAAATGCCGAACCGATTCCTGGACGCTATTTACAACATGAACATTCTGCAGATCATCTCGGTGTATCTTCCTCCGATAACTGGTTTAGCATGGAATAACTGTTAATTCACACAGTGTTACAAAAGAGGCCAAAAGGTACGAGTATCCGGGGAAGGGATAGAATCGATGAACCACCCACTTATACTTCACCATTATGGTTGCTCTCAAGGCTGTTCTCGTGGTGCTCTTACAGATTTCTTCTGCCTCACTCGGCTCATCAAGCTCTACTTCTGAACCATGCCGAAGCATATCTCCGTCATTCTGGCCAGATGGAATTGCTGTGGGTGTTAGTTACAAACCCATGACATCAAAGACCAGCAGTTTCACTCTCAACTCGAGATCCCGCATCGCTACAGTAGACTACGGGACCGAGCGTGCTGGAATACCGTTCTTCGAAGTGATTGATCTCCGGAAGCCGGTTCAAGTTGAACTAAGGTTCAGTGAAGCTTTTATCTACCTCAAAGAGCCGTGGTCAGACGGGCCCTTCCTTTTCAACACAGGGCAGGCAAACAGTTTTCGAGTCGAAACTTTCAACATTACACAGCCAGGCTATTACAAATCAAGATTCATTCAGGGTGGCCAGCGATGGGAAGCCCTTCGACTGTTGACTGATGGCTTTGTGACTATCAAAAACGTTGGGCTTCAGTCGACCATCGACACGGTTGAAGTTAGAGATCTTCCTGGTGCCTTCACCTGTAGTGATGAAAGTTTGAATGACATTTGGAAGCTTGGTGCTCGGGCAACTATTGATTCGTGTATAGAGAAATCAACGCAGCCAGCAGTATGGCGGATTGATCCCAAAAATGGTGCATATGTTGCCAGTCAACGTCCAGCAATGACCATTGAAGGCCATTCTTTCGCAAACTATACACTGGAGTTTGAAGCCTTCATCGACCGAGGTGGATTCTGGTGGGCAGTGGTATGAAACACAGTTCTTGTCTACATGTGATCTATAGAACTAACAATACCTACCTAGGCGCAACCTTTGGCATTGGATGGCCTCCACATTCAATTGACAGCAGAAACGTCGGCTAGCTCGTCCTTCATCAATGCCAACAAGACAGCGACTCCCCCTAACACTCTCCTCCTAGCAAGTGGATTCGGGTTCATCAACCAGACCACCTTGCCATCCTATATCTTGGCTTCAACCAAACTTCCATTTTCCGTCAAGGAAAAGACGTGGTACCGCATCAAGACAGTGCTTGGTCGAAAAGGAAAGTTGGAGATTTCTGTCAATGGACAAGCAGTTCTTGAAGTCAGCTTAAACAATTATGCCCCTGGAGGCAAGCCTGTCTCTACAATTGGACCGTTCGGCTTTGGTGCTTGGCAAGACCAAGCAGCATACTTTCGTAATGTCGTTGCGTACGATACTGCAAGCATGTCTGAGATATATAGGAACCCTTTGACCAGCCCAGACACACTAGTTGAATACGGCACACAGGAGAACCAGGGCACTGTGTGCCTTGATGGCCCAAAGAGAGATCGTCTCGTTTGGCTAGGTGATTTCTACCATACATCTCGCATCATCGGAGCTAGTACAGGTGGATTTAATTATACCAAAGGCACTTTCGATTTTTTTCTCAAAACCCAAATTCAGACTGGGCAAATAGCCATTGCACCCTATCTCGGGTACGACCCTACGAAGACTGGAACTCTTTCACTAGAAAGAGTCTACGGTCTGGATGATTATCAGCTCTTGGGTTTCCTTGCATTCGCCCACTACATCCGGCAGACAGATGACCTCGAATACGCCAGAAAGACTTGGGTCCAATGGGAGAAACAACTGTCATGGCTCGCCAGCAAGATCAATTCCACGAGCGGTCTTACTGATTTCGGCTTTACTTTTCTCGGTGCTGCACAGGGAGGGTCATTGGGCTCTTGTGCCACAGTCGAAGTCCTGAATGCTGCCGCAGACATCGCCGAAGCAATTGGCAAGAAAACGTCTTCAAAGTACCGCAAGCTGGCTACAGACTTGGCTCGGTCGATCAACCAGAAACTGTGGAACAAAGATCTGGGGACCTATGGTTATTCTCTAGGAGATATGAATACATCATCAGTAGCTGGTACTGCTTTCTGCCTTTCATCCGGTGTGGCATCAAAGAAACGAGCAGTGTCTGCTGTTGCAGCTCTTGACAAGCTCCAACTTGGACCTGGATACAAAGATCGTTCGACTCTCAATGATCACGATAGGGAAACAAAGATCTCTCCTAATACTAACGGTCTTCTTCTTCAAGCCATTCTGGCTGGTGAGGATTGGGACAAGGCAGGCCAGCTGATTCACGGCGTCTGGGGCGCAATGTTGCAAGATCCTGAGACGAGCAGTGGTGCGAGTTGGGAGTATCTCACACCTGCCGGTCAGCCAGGTCTGGGTGGTTTCACTAGTCTGGCGCATCCTTGGGGCGGCGCCGCGACCTACATCCTTACTGAATGGGTTGCTGGTTTGCGAAGTGCGGAGGGGATTCAGGGCTTTGGTTACAAGAATTGGATCGTGAACCCAGAGCTTGGAGTTCACATGGGCCTTTCCCATGTGAATGCTAAGGTTCCTCTATATCCATCAGGAGAACTCAAAGTCAAATGGTCTATTACGTCAAAGAAGATGACTGTTCAGATAAATGCGCCAGCTGAGACAAAGGGAGTTTTCTGGATTGGCAAGACGAAGAAAACGTTGAAAAATGACTCGAATTATCGTTTTACTGTTCGAATATAAATGACGATGGAATATAGCCTCCAAAGATCTTAATTCTTCAATTCTAACCTATCCCAGGGAGTTGTCAGCAAGGCACTTCCTAGAGTGGACTATACAATATCTCAATAAGGCACTTCTTTTTAGCCAGCTTTGAATTCTCGATGATCAAGTGAAGACTAGGATGTTCGGTCAGAATGAGCACCATAATATTCCTTTTGATGAGCCCATGAATGCTGCTTGCAGACTTGTTATCAAGTGTCAGTTGTGGCTCCGCTCCCTCCTCCGCGAATCCCCAGTCTACCACCGATTTGGAAGGTAGCTAGCTTGGTGGTACCCTTACTTTTGTCCCACCACCTCTCCTCTCTCCTCTTCTCCTCCTATCTACCAAACTCATCTTCACAATCACCGAATTTGATCTCGAGCGCATTTGCGACAGTGTTTGTCTGGCTCAATTCTTGCGCGTTTTCGTTCTCCGATACCACGGAAAAGTCCCAACGCAGCTCGACACTCGGCGACAAACCTTTTGCGCCTTCCGAAACCCCCCCCTCCAACTCAATCATCATGAGCTCCTTCATCGACTACTCCAAGAACACCAGGTCAAAGAATTACCATGGATCTGGCTCATTCGCCACTTTCATGATCATCGCTCGTAAGTTGAATGCACGCGATCAATTCGTTACACTTGCACTGACCCGTTTCTTAGCTGTATGCTTCTTCCTGGGCATCCTTTTTGCCTCATTCCCTTACGATTTCCCTCTTCTTTGGACTAAGGCTCCTGTGCCCGATAACTTCTTTGACCACCTCGAAACACATCTGAAGTTTGTGCACCAGTCTCCTGCGCTCATCAGCCGTATTCTTCACATTGTTATCTCTATCGGCTTCATCGGTTTCTTCATCAAGCTCTTCCGCCCCAGCGAGGCCAACTTCCTGTTTGATGGCGCATCCCTCATTCTGTACCTCATTGGCTTCGGTGTCTACGTTGCCAACATTGTCAAGGCTCTCCGAAGTGTTAGTGCCGAGATCTGGACCAACGACGGCTTTGATGGCAAGACTCACGAGGGAGAGAGTGGCGAGCTTATCCTTGGTCGCGAGGACAGCTTGAAGGTTCTTTCGGCCAGTAACACCATTCTTGCTCTTGTTCTCGTTGGTATTCTCGTTCTCCAAGTTGGCGAGTGGTACGCCGAGAAGAAGGAGGCTGATGACGCTGCCGCTGTTGAGGCCAAGGAGGCCTCTGAAAAGAAGGAGGGTTCCCCTAGCAAGGCCTCTGCCAAAAAGAAGCAGTAAAATGTTCCTTTGCAGTATCGTCACAGTACCAGGGTGGGCGGCTTGTGGATTCAGATGATTATTTGGATAGGTGCATTTATTGCACACGAATGCACTAGTCACTGTATAATTTGTAGATTATCAATCAACATTGCGTGTGATGGGGAATACTACTAATGGGTTCTTCGTCCCGATTTAACCCAATTTACCATCGTAGGGTGCAATAGAAACGATGAATTCTGTCATGTGCTTTCGTGCAAAGGACTTCAATAGTTAATGGAGACCAAAGAGTTTGAATGATGGTCAGGTTTTTGTATGTATGAATATTCAATTCCAATAAGCATAGATGCGTATGCGGGATCTAACAGAGGATCCCTCGTCATTCAAACTCTTATGATAATGTCGTTCATTCCAAGCCTTCAAAAATTGCAGCACTTGTATACCGATACAAAAATCATACAGACATTTTCATGGTAATTGTCTTATGAGGATCGTATCCCTTAATGGTGAAATCTTCTGCTTTCCATCCATCAATACTTCCGCCCTTTGGTCGAGAAATTTCTAACTCGGGAAAATCACGCGGCTCACGCTCTAATTGAATATTGAGAGCGTCAACATGGTCGAGATATACATGGGCGTCACCCATGACATGAGTAAGGCTTCCGGGAACCAATTCACAGACATGGGCAAGCATGTGTGTTAGCAGCGCGTAGCTGGCGATATTGAAGGGAACACCTAGGCCCATATCGCAAGATCTTTGGTATAGCTGACAATGAAGATGGCCCTGCGGCTTGGTTTCTGAGCCATCATCCTTGCTCCGAGGATAGGACACATAGAATTGTGCAAACATATGGCAAGGAGGCAGAACCATCTTCTTCATATCGGCGGGGTTCCAAGCAGAAAGAACCAAGCGGCGGTCGTAAGGGTTGGTTCGTAATTTGTGAACAATCTCTGCAAGCTGGTCTACACCCTGGCCTGTGTAGTCCGTCTTGGCATCAACATACTCGGCGCCAAAGTGACGCCACTGAAAGCCATATACGGGGCCCAGATCACCAACCTCACGATGGTTGAGTCCGAGGTTGTCGAGAAATTCACGAGATCCATTACCATCCCAGATCTTAATGCCAGCTTCACTGAGGCTGTTGGAGGAGGTATTGCCTTCAATAAACCAGAGAAGCTCGGCGATGACGGCTCGTGTGAAGACACGCTTCGTTGTGAGGAGAGGAAGAATAGGAGTTCCGTTTTTGTTAAGGGAGAATTTTAATGGTCGAGGAGCGAAGATAGAATATGTTCCAGTGCCAGTGCTGTAAAAAAAAAAAAAAAAAATGTTAGACTCTACTTGGTAACAACTGTTGTTCTATGTCGTTCTCTTACCGATCTGGTCGACGCTCGCCGCTTTCGAGGATTTCTCGGACAAGGTCAAGATATTGATGCTCTTCGTGATTAACCGAATTGGAGCCATTTGAAGACTTTGAGTCGGCGGCATTCTGTGAGATGGTCATGATGAGGATGAGAATTTTCAGTTGCTAGGCGGAAACAGAACCTTGATGTTGAAGTCCCAGGTGACCGACCAGATTCTTGGAACGGATGCAATCAATTAAACTTGAAATCGCGTCGTGACGCGTTTTAAGGTACGCCCCGCTGCCCCTCCATCTCCCAAGCTAGGGGTAGTCTATTGGATAATACTTTAACCGAGCCGAAAGTCAAGTGCCATCTCAGGTGCGAGATCAAACTTGGCAAAACAATACGCCAAAACATATACCGAACACGGCATTTGGCTTGGAGGTTGTCGTCCAATAACATGTATTAGAGCAAGACATAGACTGAAATCTCGTATGGAAATGGCATAATGACGATTAATTCTTAACCTTGCGACTGAAGGTTAATTCGATGTACCTAGATGGGTATAGAAACTGGCCACCCCTGAGGGCCCTTCGCAGAAATTTCAGGGCCTCACAACATCTGCATCCTTAACTGCGATTGAAAAGAATTTGAATCGCCTACCCGACACACATGTGCTTGCCTTCAATTGACCAGCCAGTGCCGGGGTGGATAATCTTATCAATCAGCGATCAACCTGCAGGACGCTAGTCCGGAAACTGCCCCAAGGGTCAGGGTTCGTCCCGTATTGCAGGGGAATCCAACCAAACATGGAGATCAATTGTTCAAATGATGGATCCTTTTGAGCTTGAGCACCACTCATAGAATAATGAGAAAACCTCTCGTCCCCTCCTAAGCCCCAATTACACGAGATGAATGTAACAGAATCCCTGAGCCATCCAGCTCTAAGCCGTGCACGTTCGATCTGATAAGGAAACCCGAACGTGATTGGCTGGCGTTGTTGCGAAAAGCGGAGGAACTGATGTCACATGCCGAACTGTTCAGAGAATTTTCTCTACGCCCCGAAAAGACGCCTACAGCAAACATCTGCATGACGGTTGATTTCGCGAACTCGCAGCACAGGGCGGCGAATATTAGTCGCAGGCATAGCCCACTAAGTCGCGTTGTACCCTGACAGACCAGCTTGCCCTGTAGCTGCGAGGCCATCTTCTTTCGCTTCACATTCCGTTTACCGACTTTCAGCGGTTGTTCTAGACCTGCAACTGTGCTTCTGCAATTGATGACTCAAAGCTATATCCGAAGGAGACGCTTAGACCCTGCGACCTAAATATCTCAATATTGCCGACTTTTCAACTATCTTCTGGACACTGCCCAGCGCTGTATCAAATTCCAGAGTGCCAACTATTCCGGAACTGAAGCCGCAGTTTGTGTAACTTGGGTACTAGGCTCATTTGGCGATCGCGAACATTGCCCCTCCTTCGGAGCTTTTCGACAGCAACCACGAGACCAGTTCCAGCCATTTATATCAACCTTCTCTAGGTCGGTCCATATCACTCATCGTTCTTCCTCGTCTGGACTTCCTTCCTCCAAGGTCGCATTCAACCAGCACCGCCGTTTCCATGGAGCCCAGCCCTGTCGCTGTAGAAGTTGCTGGCCATGCGCCGAGCTTCTCTGTCAAGGAAAAGACAGCACTTATGGATGCATTGGAAGACGTACTCTGCGGATCGGTATGTTTCGTCGCTTGAGCCAGCTTTCTAGTTACTAACTTTATCAGATTGCTGGCGCTGTAGGCAAATACATCGAGTATCCATTCGATACTGTCAAGGTTCGCCTGCAGAGTCAGCCCGACCATGTCCCTTTACGATATTCCGGACCTCTAGATTGCTTCCAGCAGTCAATTAAGAATGATGGAGTTTTAGGACTTTATCGTGGTATCACAGCTCCCCTAGTGGGTGCTGCAGCAGAAACAAGCAGTCTGTTTCTATTCGAGAGTTTTGGTCGTGAATTACTGTTCGCGAGCAGCCTAGTTCCCCGAGAACAAGGACTTTCACTACCATATCTCTGGCTGACAGGTGCCTTTTCTGGAGCCTTCACCTCATTCGTCCTTACTCCAATTGAGCTTGTCAAATGTAGGATTCAGGCACCCATGCCGGCTGATGGTTCTGCTGGCGCTCCTCTCCGCCCTATACCTGTCATCAAGCAGGTCTTCCGTCGCGAGGGCCTTCGTGGATTCTGGCATGGCCAGCTTGGTACACTGATTCGAGAGGCCGGTGGTGGTTCTGCTTGGTTCGGTGCCAAGGAGACGGTAACAAGCATGTTCTACCAACTCAAAACGAAGACGGCAGCATCAGAAATAGAAAAGCAGAAAATTCTCGATACTCCCCTACCTTTCTGGCAACAGGCGATTGCTGGTGCATCAGCGGGTGTGTCGTATAATTTCCTATTTTTTCCTGCGGATACTATCAAATCCCGAATGCAAACCTCGATTGTCAGTGATCTACGACAACGGCGATCATTTTGGAAGGAAGGAGCGATGCTTTGGAAACAACATGGAATAAGCGGGATGTACCGTGGCTGTGGCATTACGTGCCTCCGATCTGCGCCAAGCTCTGCCTTCATTTTCATGGTTTATGATGGTTTGAAGCGACACTTTCCATTCTGATAGGGGTTAAGGTGTTGTATTTGCGGTGAATCATGTTTAATTCGCCACTTGGAAAAGCGATTTTGCCTATGGATAGTGGTGGCTGGTCAAAGCATATATGGCGTTCAAATGATAGACTAGACAGTACGTCAATTGATGGATTGAGCACAAGTGGAAGATTTCTCTTTGTTCACATGGGTGCCGAAAGAACATAGCATGTATGATGCTTGTGATATTAAGAGTTTAGAGCGAGTTTGGCTTTCAACAGACATAATGTTAGAGCACATGGCAGTACACTATAAATCAGACTTTGCGGCTTATTTAAAGTAAGCTCATCTGAAGATGAATTTTACTCATCCTTGACCTCCTTGGTCGACAAGTCCCAGTTGTTCAAGTGACCAATGGTAGTGCATAGGTACGTAGCCAAGCTGAGCCAGCCAAGATAGGGGATTTGACTCCACGCAGCAACAGAATCAATGGAGCTGTAGAGGTAAGTAAGATAGCCGTTGACGCCGAGCAAGGTCACTATATCAACCGACGCCTCGATTGGGCGATATAACCCAAAGAAGAGGGGAGTCCAGATAAGGTTGAGGCCGAGTTGAATGGAGTAAAGCGTCATTGCACGTCGGGTGTTAACGATAGTCTCAGGAGATGAGAAGGGAGAAAGACCAATGTTCGCAACTCGGTAGGCGGCATAACCCATGAGACTACAGGATTAGCAATGAAGGTCGATAAACCCAGCCCAGTGATCCTTACCCATAGAGGACGGTCCAGACAGGACCAAACAGCCATGGCGGGGGCTGAACTGAGGGTTTCTTGAGTGCAAGATAGGTTTTCTGAGTCTCTGTAGCAAAGCAATAGATCAGTTATCAGTAATGGTATGATCATGATGAAGCTAACTCACGAGTAGCACTGAAGCCAACAGCTGTGCCGAGACCAATAGGCAGCAGGACAGATAGGGCCGGCTTGAGGAAGACCGCGTCCGGCAGAGTGAGTGCGGGAATGTAAGTAGTCATGGTGAACACTTTACTGTGTGTGACCTGTAGGTCAATAGAGGAGTGTTTAGTAAAGCAAGTTTGAATTGGAGAGCGAGCTCAGTTGCATGATAATATCTAACGACTGACGGACGATGACGTAATAGATTTTTGGGGGGAGGTATAAATGCCGAGGCACTGAGTTGTCAGATCATTCATAGTATAAAGTTGACTGACAGATTCAAAACTCAGATGCAGAGCATCCGACGACTACATGACAGTCGAATTATCTAAGTCAATAGGAGGTACGATCGTTAATGCTTTTCGGGAACGAAATGACTACTCGAATAAGACAAGAGAAATTCTTCTTGAGGCTCGTCTCTGAGCAACCAATGCCCGTTCCACCATAAATTATTATCCAACCATCATGCTAGCAGCCCATGCTATGACCAGCCGTGATTTGCAGGGATTTAGGTCGCAATTTACGTGTAAGACGTGGTGCATTGTGGCTGACTTAACCGCGACTTAGTGCACAGACCACCTGTTTAATTGATAGTGGCCCGCGACATCGCGTTTATACGCGACTTAAACACGTCTTATGGCATCTCCTGGCGCGAAACACCCAGAGTGATGGGGCTCCATTCTTAATATTCCATGCAGGACATAACCTGCAGTTACCATCGGCAAACATCCCTCTTGCAACTTCCTAACCTTCCCAACCCTATACCATTAATTGTTAGAAAGTGTCATCGACTTGCATCTGTACATCTCTGTATCAGTTGGAAGGACCATCACAGCCATGGCTCGAGCAGCACTAGGAAAGAGAGCCCGCGGCATTGATGAAACTGGTGAGTCTCTTCTGACGGAAGGAACAAGAGTCTTGGTTCCAGATAGCGGTTGCTAATATTGTGATTTAAAGACATGCCTTGTCCAGTAGCTACCCCTACGAAACGAAGCCGCCGCCTTACAAAGACTGTTTCGTACAACGACGAGAATCAAGATCCTGCATATTCCCCGTTTGATGATAAAGAGGACGATTTGTTGGCCGAGCTACCTCCACGGACCCGAAAGTCTCCTTCACAAGCACCCACAAACCAAATTCCTGTTACACCCTCGACACCCCGACATCGAGATGCACTTTCGGTGCTTCCTACTACGCCTCGACATGCTGTCATGTCGGCAGGCAAACTTTTCAAGAGGCTCACACCACACACGCCACTTTCACCCAGCGCCATTCAAACTATTTATCATTCAGCACGACAACTGTTTGCTCGAGGAGCTGAGCCTGGTCAACTTGTCGGCCGAGATGCGGAATGCAGCCAGTTGACGGAATTCCTGAATCGATACTCTTCACCTACCCCTAACGGCTGCCTTTACGTGAGCGGTCCGCCAGGCACAGGCAAGAGTGCCATGATTTCGGAGATAACCCGACAGTATGCTAACCAGAAAGGCATCCTGTCTGCCTATGTCAACTGCATGAGTGTCAAGTCTTCTAAAGATCTCTACATCACACTACTCGGCGCGCTTGGCCAAGGTTTCGACGCTTCAGAAACCGATGCAATTTCCAGCTTACAAACTATGTTCGTGCCCAAGACAAAGTCGAAAACTGTCTATCTTGTTACCCTGGACGAGATCGACCATATTCTAACGATGGGCTTGGAAAGCTTATATCGCGTGTTTGAGTGGTCATTGCAAAAGAACTCATGTCTGATTCTTGTCGGTATTGCCAACGCCTTGGACTTGACTGATCGGTTCCTTCCTCGACTCAAGGCCAAAAACTTGAAGCCCGATCTCCTGCCATTCCTGCCCTATACGGCAACCCAGGTCAAGAGCATTATCACTACTCGACTCAAGTCCCTTATGCCTGCCGGTGGAAAGGAGGGGTACGTGCCATTCATTCACCCTGCTGCTATTGAACTCTGCTCTCGCAAAGTTTCGAGCCATACTGGGGACCTTCGCAAGGCTTTCGAAATTTGTCGCCGTGCACTTGACTTGATTGAGGCCGAGACGCGGCAGAAGTATGAAGAAGAAGCGAGGGAAGAACTTCTGCAGATGACTCCTTCTAAACGACCTCTTGGAGAAAACGTCAACGGAGCATCTAGTGGTTCAAAGAGCGTGGTTCAACTAATGTCGACTTCCTTGAAGGCTCTCACGGCGGAAACGGCGCCCCGAGCATCGATTGGACACCTTAACAAAATCACAGCGGCAGCTTTCAGCAACGGAACAACACAGCGACTCAAGGCACTCAATCTCCAGCAGAAGGCTGCACTCTGTGCATTGACAGCCTACGAGAAACGAATTCGAGCTGCGGCTAAGATGGCCAACAGTGGTGCCACACCTTCAAAAACGAAATTTTTGGCACCAACTATCAAGACTTTGTTTGATGCGTACTGTCAGCTCTGCACACGCGATTCGGTTTTACACCCCTTATCGAGCTCTGAATTCCGCGAGGTTGCCGGTAGCCTCGAAACATTAGGGCTAGTCAACGCATCTGATGGAAAGAGCGGAAGCCTTGTTGCACCGCAAACACCCAGCAAGCGAGGTCGCAAGACTCTTGCTGCGAGCGGAGATGAGCGGAGAATCACGAGCTGTGTTGGAGAAAGAGAGATCGAATCTGTGGCCGATGGCGTTGGCGCAGGTATTCTGAAGAGCATTTTGAGTGGAGAAGCATTGGATTAGACCACAATAGGCATTTAATGGAAAAGCATCATGGCATAGCACTGTGCGGCGTTTGGGTTCGAGTTCTTCAAGGATTGTTTCTTGTCATTACTGTTTATCATTGTCTAGCATCATATTGCACTGATTGGTAGCATGGGTCTGGGCAGGTATACAGAACCCTTATTAGGATGGATAATGATACCTCGTATGTAACTGTAATTCGGGGTTTGTTTGAGACGTAGCATAGAATGTGCGTTGTGGGTGATGAAAGGACTAGACGGCCAATGGGGTATGGTGACATAGAACAAAAGAACGCAGATATTGGAAACTATCCTCTCGAGTGTCGAGTGTCGTGAATACTCCTCAAATAGATATTTTCAGCCTTTCTGTTGCTGCCTGGTACCTTAGTTATCGAGACTGGGTTCAATTAAGCAGAGCGTAGCGGAGTTCATATCAAATCAAATGTGCTCTCAAGATTAAGAACCCTGCCTTCCTGCTCAATGCCTTATACCTTGCCTATACTTGATTGAGATACCCAGGTATTTTGACAATATCAAAAGCATCTCTGCGTACCTACCTTAAGATTCGTCACCCGCAGCCCACGGCAAGGTTCCGCTGAGGAACGTCAGTCGCGTCATGGCCAGCAGTGGCGCCTGCACCGGATCCATCCGCGCCGCATACTATTTCTGTGCGATGTGTTTGGAAAGGAACACTACATCTAGCTGTGTCGCGTCCGCTTTGAATAGAACTGACAAACCGGAAACTGCCAGATATTTGGTAGGGTGAATGATAGAAGCGCAGGGCACTAGTGGTTCAGCTGGATGTCTGGCAGGCTCGACGACAGAATGCACTCAGCTGGCAGTTTCCGCTAGTTACCTACTTAGACCTGTCACGTTTGACCATCCATGACCCAAGCTTTTGGCAAGACATGCGAGCCAAGCTTGTCGAGACTTTGACCAAGCTTTTCTTGGCGGAACGATGTTTTGCAAAGCCTTGGCATCTGCAAGCTGACAATCTGGATAAGGCAGATTCAAGATATTAACATAAAAGATCGAGCTATAAGTCCGAATAACGTATATTTTACCATATATTTGTGAGGCGTGTTATGATTCGGATTGTAAGTTGGGGCAATAAGCCCACTTCACTGATTCCCGACCTGCCTTCAAACGTTTGGTCTTGTCCTCAATAATAATAAGCTCCAACTGCTTCTCCATCTTGCTCGAGACCGTTCGGAAGGCGCTACGGGGCGCTACGGGGAACTCTGCAGGCGCTAGGAAGGTACCTTTCCAATTGGCTCTTCCCCCCTCCCGTCCTTCCCGCGATTGTAAACCTTCTATCTTGCTGGCTTACAGGTACTAAGGGAGTGCTAGTTAGTGTCCAGTAGTGAGTCCTTTAAGGTATCGATAGTCGCTTCTGCTTGCTACCGCTACCGCCGCCATCCATCTCCGCCTCCACGACCCCCAATATTCGTCATTCGCTCACCCAGGTCACATTTTCTACCTCAACTCATCTATAGTGTATACTGTTTGTATTTCTGATTGGGCTTATTGCTTTTCGTCTTCTCGGCCGATTTCTTGGATGTCGATCCCGCACCTTCTCGTACCCCTCCTGCAGGCTTAGAACACGCAGCCGCAACCGCCGCCGACGCGCCCACAGATTGAACGCCTCTGCTTCAACGTTCGTACCGGCCGCATACATAGGTATAATTCAACGGTTTCTTGATACGACAAATCACAAAAAAAAAAAAAAAAAGGCTGCGAGCTCTCGCTCCAAGGATCGCGACGTCGGTTTTCTGAGCTCGACGTCGCTCTCGACCTCGGATCCTGGTCCTTCTTATGCCTTTGGCACCACGTCTGGGAATGGGCCGCCGGTCGAGATCTTCTCCGTCGCTCTCCAATCCTACAGAAGCTCCTCGCCCTGCGAACTCTAACGCTCAAAACATACCTACCAACGTCGCGATATCTTCTCCTGCCGAGTCTGCTAGCTTGACGAGCTCTCCCACCCCGCGGGCTACCTCCCCCACCGCATCTACCACCTCTTCTACGCGCCCGAGATTTCTTTCGCGCCTGAGTCTCCCCCTTTCGCTCCCTTTGCGCAACCGCAATCGCAATATTACCGACTTTCATATTAGTGCTGAAGAACCACATCGTCGATATAGCGCTGGCGACAATGTCCGTGGTGCTGTCGTCATAGTCGTCGTAAAACCGGTTCGAATTACTCATTTAACCGTATCACTACATGGATATGTCCGTGTCCTCAAAGATCCGACTTCGGTCACAAAAGCGCAAGGAAGCATCGTGTTGCCGCAAAATGGCGACTCGGCACGCCCACGATATCACGGCAATGGTCTAGCAAGCCTTTTCCAGGACGAGCAGGTATTGAGCGGCGAGGGGAGGCTGGAGCCTGGCAGATATGAATTTGGATTCGACCTCATGTTTCCTGACAAGGGGCTTCCGAGCAGTATTGACGTAGGTTTATTGCTTTTTTATCAATTATCGTCTCACTACTAACTTGCCATGCAGTTCGAGCGAGGGACCGTTTCATATATGGTAACAGCCACGCTCACCCGACCAACCTCGATTGCCCCGACGTCATCATGTGAGAGAAAAGTCATGTTAGTTGAGAATGTGGATGTCGGACTGCTTCCTGTTCCTCGGCCGCGCACCATCTTCTTAGAACCAATATCGAAAAGAAACCGTAGAAGAAAGTCCATGGTAATGGACAAATCGAATGCCGCCGCTTCCGAGATCAACGATTTGAATTCGGAGCAAGATCCTTTGGAATCACTAACTGAAGAACTTCGTGAGCAGGTCACAAACCCGAGGAGTCCAATACAGAGCGATATGAGAAGCGAAGTTAGCGGCGAGAGTGGTGTCAGCAACAGTACAAGTTTAAGTAGACCAGAGGCCGCACTATCTCAGGTCGGGACACTCACATCGGCGAAACAACAGGCGGTTGATAAGAAGACGATTACGGCGACAGTTGAGCTGCTGAAGGGTGGCTGCTTGCCAGGTGATGCCGTCTCCGTACGAGTCACGGTTCAGCATACTAAAAGAGTGAAGAGCATGACTGGTGTGATTGTGACACTGCTCAGACAAGGCAAAATCGACAGCAACCCACCGAGTGCTCTATTTGACGAGACTTTGAGTCGTGACGATGTGGCTCGCATTGATAAGGAAGATGTATTCCCACGATCGCGAACTGGTCTGGGTGGTCTCTCGTTGACATCTTCGAGTTCTACTAGCATATTCCGCAAGGACCTTGACCAGAACATAGCACCGTTGATCATCGACCCCAGCACCATGCAAACGTCGGTTACCGTTACCGTTAAGCTACCTGACGACTCCTTTCCGACAATTAAAGGCGTGCCTGGAGAAATGATCAGCTTCAAGTACGTGGTTGAGGTAGTCGTTGACCTAGGCGGAAGACTGTCAAATCAAATGCAAACTGGCCCCGCCAGATTCGGACCTTATGGCCACGGAAGTGCAGACAACCATACGTACGGGCCGAGAAGAGGCGCTAATATTGCAGATACTTCTCAGATGCGCCATGAAAAGGGCGTTATCGCAGTATCGATGGAGACAGTCGTTGGCACAACCGACTCATCTCGCGGTAGGAAGAAATCGAGAGCTTCGCCAACTTCGCGAAGCGTACAGATTCTTGAGAGTGATGAAGAAGAGGTGATAGGCCAAGACCTAAATTATGCCGAGGATGCTCCCCTGGAGCCATACTCCAACAGCGCGCCCCTCTCACCGGGAGGTTATTTTTCATCACAGACCAGTGGGAGTCGACTCCCTACCATCCCTTCTCATCCTCCCCAGCCATACTCGCAAGTTGCTCCGATGCAGCCTCCATCACTCTTGGCCCAAGACATTGTACATCTTAACGGCTCTGGTCATTCCCCTGCCGCTCCTTCGTACATCCCACCTCCGGAGATACCCAACCAGAACAATCTTTCTGAGAAGGAGAGGATTCGGCAAGCTGAAACGCGGCTACTACCAAGTCAACCTCCAGAAGCAGGCCCATCATCAGCAAGCCATGATGACGAAGATATATATGATGCAGAAGACACACCTCGTGCACCTGATCTCGATACCGGTTTTGTTCTGAATGCTTCAAGGGCCCCGGATGCGGGGCCTTCAGCCCCTACAGAAGACGATGTTGACTTACCAACGGCTCCTCTACCCGGGGTTGTCGAAGACAAACAGGAACTGGAACGTCGGCGACTCTTGAATGAAGCTAGTGCGCCACCCGATGTTCCTGAGGATATGCAACAACGGGTAGACGAGGTTCCGTCGAGAGAGATGGAAGCTGATGCGGAAGCAAGCGCTCCAAGCGCTCCAGTGGTGGACGATTATGATGATTTCATTGGTTACGGGTCTAGTACAGGGCCTTCTGGCAATCCAAGGCATGTCGATGGAGAACAGCTGCCAGCATACCAGCGATAAGCTGGCGTGCATAGAGTCATGTGAATTGTCAGGCGTATGAGTGTATGGGACATGATGGGTATACTATATAATTTGCTGGCGCGCAGGCTGGAACCCTGGCGTTTGGATATATGATGAGTTATATCATGACAAAATGTTGTTACTGCTTGTACTAATAAAGAACAATAGTTGCTATTGACGATGAAGATTAGATTTCACCTTTTTAAGCCAAAGCTTATTGTGTGAACTTTCAATTCTTGGTTCCAGTGAGAGGATAGGGGTACACTATCTAACTAATGTGTTAATCATACAGTTATGGCCAAGCAAATTCGCTTTGAGTTACAGGGTAAAGGAAAGGTCATAAACCCCTACAACGATGATGCGTATTGCATCTTTTCGGTCTTAAAATCCATGAACATCAGCCCCTTCCCAAGTCGAATAGCGGAATACGTGCCTGATGCCTCAAGTACCTTAGGCCAAGAGGAACCCTCGGACCAAGATCTGTTCCCAGTGTAGGATCCATCAATCAGATCCATGCGAGTGTCTTTCAAGCAGCGCTCATAACACATCGGCCGAGTCTGGCCACAAACTTGCATTATCGTGTCAATATCTTCTGGTGCTTCTCGAGCGATACCACTGGTGCTTTGTTGCTTTTTGTATTGATTTAGTGCTGCAACACAACATGTTTGCCTCTCTCCCAGTTATCCAAACTTTCCTTAATATTGACCCAGTAGCGCAGACGCACCGCCTCATGTTTCGCAGCCTCAATATCATCATGCTGGAACGCTCTCTCAAGAATCTGTTCACTTTCCGCAATACGCGCATCGTTAGCGGCACGAGGTTCGTCAAGATCCTCCTCGCGCTCGGCATCCTCGATCTCCTCACGTGCCTCAAGCACAAGCATCAATAGCTCAGGCTCTTCCACCTTGAGAGTCTCGTCGTTGGCGACGTCAACGCCTCGGAGAGAGAGTAGATATTGTGCCCGCAGAAGAGGATTGGATAGTGTCTTATAAGCCTCGTTTATGAGCGCTGACATAGCCTCGGCACGAGCCTTGTCCTGAGCAGGATGCATATCCGGATGGGCGCGGGCTTGTAGACGGAGAAATTCACGGCGCAAAGCGCGAGTATCGATAGGAAAGTGTCCTGCCGGAGGAGGCCCCTCCGGAAGCGTCTGAGGGAAGAGGTCATAATGTGTAGATGGCGGTGCACTGGACGAGGAGACCGGCTCTTGCTCGGATTGCGCGGTGCCGCATGCGGTATGAGCAAGAGCTTTTATCGTTACTGGGCCCGAAACCGCCGCTGCGAGAGCTACATGATGTCCTTTGGGCGTCGCTGCTACAGATGGTCGATGCGAAGGTGCAAGAGTTGAAGCTCGGCGAAATCGGAGTTGGCACCGGATACAAAGCCGAGAAACATCGCGCAGAGCGGGAGACGTAACGGAGGGTCGCATATTCCTGCTGCAATAAAGAGTGTAGGTGCAAAGAAAAAGAAGCTATGCAGTATTATACTGAAATGGAAAAAATCGATACGGCGAAAGTTACTAAAAAAACAGATAGGCGTTCCTTGTAGGTATGGCTTTGGAAGCCGTTCTCTATGTCGTAATAAATTGTTAGCGCAGAAATTGATCTCATCGATAGTGGCGCTAGTGTGGCTTGGCTTGTGGCGCCGGGTGTCATGATGAGCCCTGTACCTCTACTTAATAGTGGAGCTCTTTCCCGTCTTGTCATATGGAAAGACGCCGTATCATAAGTACCCATACAGAGACGAAGCACGGAGATCCATGTTTTCGGCCAACGTCGCCGGTCATGATCGGGATCCAGTCCGACCCAATAGCGGACGACGTAATTGTACGCAGCCTTGAATTTCTTGCCATGATGAGCAATGAAACAACGAATATTCTCATGTAAATCATATGGGTCCTGCTCATGAGAAGATTCATATGACTTGAGACGGTTTTGACCTGTTTTTCTTGGGCCTATATTCACCGTCTTGTCTCAATTGCACTCTCATAACATCTGTGTCCCACAACCTACCCCCCAAGGAAACCCCCAAATCTGAGAACCCCAATTGGAGCCGGGATAGCATCTGCCGAGTCTGTAGATCAATCCAAACTGGTCTGGAAATCTTTAAGGAGACTTTTTCGCGCGTCGCATCATTCCTCTTACAACTCACTTGGCTTCAATCTCCCTTCTTATACAGAGTACTGTCAATCTTTCTTCAGATTTTCAGCATGGCTAAGGTTTTTGACGCGGCCGAAGGTATGGGCAACACTAATTGAAATCTCACAATGTTGGCAGAGGGCGCAATGACTGACAGACGGCTCGCGATAGTGGCCAAACACAATACCCCGGAAAGCTGCTGGGTCATTCTCTATGGCAAGGTCTACGATGTAACTGAGTTTCTTCCATCACATCCAGGTGGTAAGAAGATCATCATGAAGCTCGCCGGAAAGGATGCCACCGACGAATATGACCCTGTTCACCCACCTGGCACCCTCGAGGAGAACCTCAAACCCGAGAATATCCTCGGTGAGGTGAATCCCGAAACAGTCACTGATTCCCTATCGACAGGCGAAACGACCACCATACAGGCACGAGACGACCAGCCGCCACCGTTGGCATCACTCATGAACCTCGATGAGATCGAGGAAGAGGCTACTAAGCGCATTTCGAAAAAGGCTTGGGCATATTACTTCTCTGCTGCCGACGACCTATTTTCCAAGAACTACAACAACAAGGTCTATAAAAACATACTTCTCAGGCCGCGAGTCTTTGTTGACTGTACAGCCTGCGATCTTTCGACCACATTAATTGGCAATAAGGTCGGCCTACCAATCTTCGTAGCCCCAGCTGCTATGGCCCGTCTAGCTCATCCAGACGGTGAGCAAGGTATCGCCAAGGCATGCTCTCGTTTCGGTGCTATGCAGATTGTGTCAAACAACGCATCGATGACCCCAGAGCAAATCATCGAGGGCGCGAAGCCGGGTCAGACCTTTGGCTGGCAGCTCTACGTCCAGAACCAGAGAGAGAAGAGCGAGGCCATGCTCAAACGCATCAACTCCATGCGAGAGTACTATAAGTTCATTTGTTTAACTCTCGATGCGCCCGTTCCTGGTAAACGTGAACTAGACGAGAAGCAAAATTTCGATTACTCCGAACCCAGTCCCGCCAGTGGTGAGAGCAAGCCCGGTGTTGGAGGAGTTGGTCAGCAGCTGTTTTTTGGTACAGCGGCTGACTTGACGTGGAAGACAACTCTTCCTTGGCTGGCTGCTCATACAGATCTGCCTATTGTTCTCAAGGGCCTTCAGACTCACGAGGATGCTTACCTCGCAGCCAAGTATGCTCCTCAAGTCAAGGCAATTATCTTATCCAACCATGGTGGTCGTGCTGCCGACACAGCCCCTCCAGCTATCCACACACTTCTCGAGATCCGCAAGTACTGCCCTGAGATTCTAAGCAAGGTCCAAATATGGGTTGACGGAGGCATCAAGCGAGGAACAGATGTTGTAAAGGCACTTTGTCTGGGAGCCAGCGGAGTTGGCATTGGACGAGGTGCTCTCTTTGGACTTGGCGCTGGTGGCCAAGCCGGCGTTGAAAGAACACTCGAGAGTAAGTTGAGCCTGTGATTTCAAGAATCCCCGAGCTCCTGCTAACACATGAAAAAAAGTCCTTGAGGAAGAAACGGCGTCATGTATGCGATTACTCGGAGCCAAGAATATCTCGGAGCTTGGGCCTAGATTCGTAAGACTCCCCCAGCTTTTCCCCAGACTCCACTCGCCCTGGTTGGCGATCTCGACTAACTCGCTTGACAGATCAACGCTCGACAGGTGGAACGAGATATCTACGATGGAGATTCAGGGTTGGACCGTCAAGGCCTGTGGACGAAGTCCAAGCTGTAAAGTCTGAAGCAGCAGGCGACGACATCTTCATATGACAGATGCAGCCTCGGCTAAGGTTCGAGATCGTCTCCGATCTCCACTCCAATTACCAGGATTCCCTGGCTCCCTAAATCGAAGCGATAACAGCGGTAGGTCTCGGGGAAGACGGCTTTGATGATGTGGTGGGCTGGCCAACACTATTACTTCTGGGTAACATCGCGGGGATAAGAAAAGGTGAGGAATAGAAGAGGAATTATATATCTATTTTTTTTTCTTTAGAAAATTTCATAGTACTGCAGAGTAATACATTCTATAAGCGCGGTTAAAATAATAAGTTTTTCTGTGTTTTTTTTTATATCTTTAACCTAGTAACAACCAAAAAATAGGATCTAAGTATTCCAATAACAGCCCCAGAAGTGTCAACAATAAAGAAGTCTCTGGATAGATATCCAAATCTCAATACCCTTAAAAGTTTTTCTGTATAAATATGATATTCTACATGTGAGCAAATCTCGCATGATAGGAGCTCAAAAATTAAGTCTCGATTCCACCACTCTCTATCTTCACAAAGGGTATCGCCTCAGAGGCAATAGCAATAAATATGATATGAAAATTTAAAACTGAGTAAGGGGCGGAGGGGGGGATGAGAGAATGATACGATCCAATACAAAGCGAAGGGTTGGCCATAACTGTTAGCTGTGCCCAGGATGCATCATGCGGCGCAGTTTGCATTGGTTTTAGCATTGCCTAACCATATGTGAACCAATAAAACCAAACCAGAATATGCGTGCTTTCGGGCAATAGATCATAAAAGAACACGCATTTGTCTGCAGAATCAAGTGCCAGTGAGTTTGCTGTTGATTCACGAATTTTGCTCCTGTAGTCATTGCGGAAATAATAATTGTATGTCCACAGAGCCCAATAACAATTAGTGATGACTATGCAGGGACAAGGGTTGTCAAATCAAATCACACCCTGAACTTCGAAAACTTGGAAACCAACCATACCATGACAGGATGCCCGGCCGAGATGGTTGTGTCACAGCCGGCCCTTCCAGAGGGCACATGGGTAACTGAGCTGAACCCCTCTCCGAGGCCTTTAGGTTGCCATACTGCGCCGCTTGCTTCTCTTTGCAGCCACTCCGAAGTTCAAGTTCACTTTTTAACATACGTGTGGTGCCATTCATACGAATCAGGAGTAAATTGGTTGGTTGTCACGACAAGCCACTAAACAACTTTAAATCTCGGCTTTCAATATAGAAAGAGGGGTATCACAACCCACAGACGACCATTTGACGGACGATCTCAACCGTCAATGATGCATTTCCGTTGGACTGTCATTCCATCTTCTGTTTGACGGATTGGGCTTAGTCTACTTGCTCCTTGTCCACGAGGGCATAGATTTCTAGGTTGGTCAAGCTGAATCATGTTCTGTGATTAGTCAATTGTTATTAGCAACCTCCCTTCTGCGCCTATCACGTGCAACTCTTCGCTGCTCTCCGTTCGGCATATTCCCCTGATAGATTTTTACTTTATGAATTTATCTCTTCGTTGCTACGGCATGTCATTGGTGCCGCAAAGTTATAAAAATACGACATTTACTCAAATTAACCATGACCTGCCACATGAATTAACTTTCAAGTCGCAAGACTCGAAAACTTTTAATGAGACTCCCTTATGATTTTGACCTTGCCACCAGAAAAACTTGAAAGTGTAGTGTTAAAGCGGCGGTAGCGTTCTCGCTGTGTTTCCAATGTGTGTTGTATCATGCGCCATGTGAAATCGGACCAATTTATGCCATGCTTTACCCTTAATCCGAGGGGTCCTAGGGGTCCTATACTCTTATTCAACAAACAAGCTTTTGTTGAAGCAAATAACAAGAGCAAGATTACCTGGGCGATCCACGATCCTGCGTGTGATGCAGCAAAACATGGAGGGTATGCCGGGCATCGTCCGTTATTCAGCGCGGGCTGGCGACGTCGAACAAGAACAGAGATTACAACAAAACCCAGATACATGTGGTCCATCCATGAGATTCACAAGCTGCCGAGGAACAAGTGAATATAACAGATTAGGAACCTAAGAAGCAGGAGGGCCTAACCAGGATCTTTCAATCTGAAGGAAGCATCTCCTCTCCACCCCCAACCCATGCGGGGCAAACCTGGGGAATAGCGCCGTGTCGCTCATCGGGCACTTGCCTAATTGGGCAGTTAATGCCCGGGTAGAGATGCAAAGGGACTCGGATCATGGCGATCTAGTCCTGCCAAGGTTGGAGGCTGCATGGTTATTTGTGGGTGTTGTTACTTCCTTCTTGTTTCGCCGCAAGGTTTCCAGATTGCCAATTCAACCGAGTCTAAACCCTGGTAGAAATACTTAAACTCGGTCATTGTTCCCTTTTTATCATTATTTGTTGTGTTTGAAGATTGGCTTGTTCTTCTTCACTTCCACGACGTTGGACCTGTCCTGACCCCCCGAGCCATTATTTTAATTAAACCCCTTGATTATTCTTTCTTCTTTCCAGTTATCAGATCACCATGTCGGAAAAGAACGAGGTCACCCAGACCGAGAATGGGACTATCCCAAGATCCAAGAAGCGAACCTGCGCGAGGCACTGCAAGCGCTTCTGGTGGGTTTATCTTATTATTCTCTGTGTCATTGTTGTCATCGTGGTTCCTGTGATGTAAGTAGCAAGTACCCGTTCTTTCAAGTATCTGTTGTAAAACTAACATTGCCGTTAGAATCATTGTCGCTGTCCCCAAGATTGCACAAAGTAAAATCAACGAGGCCAAGCTCGAAATCCAAGCCGTTCGAATCCTCGAGACCGAGAATGATGCTTATCTTATGGAAATCGATTCTTCTATTACAACCGATGGCAAGATCCATGCCAAGGTTGATCCCTTTGAGGCTGAGATGTATCTCGAAGATTGGTCACCACATGTGCCATTTGCGACAGTGAACATGCCAGAGACCAACAGCAACAAGCACCAAGTTGTCAACGTTAGTCAGCATGTTGAAATCACCGACATGAAGGAGTTCACTCGTTTCAACGTCTGGTTCCACAACAACGAGACAGTCCGTATCACCGTCAACGGAAAGACAAAGGTTAAGCCACGCGGTCTGCCGCGCAAGTATGGTGTCACGTTCAAGAAGACATTGGAGCTTAAGGGTCTTAACCATTTCGCTGGCACTGAAGTCAACGATGGTCACATCGGCTTTGGCAATGGCAAAGATGCACCCAACTTCAATGGTACCACCACTATTCCAAACGCTTCCGTCTTCACACTAGATAATGTAAGATATTATTCGCAACTGGTGCATTCGCCAAGCTAACTGCCACCCCAGGGCAATGTCACCTTCACAAATTTTGTTGGAGATATCGAAGTTGGCACCCTGACCATTCCAAACTTGGTCCTCAAGCCAGGTGATAACGTTGTCAACATCACGGCCAGCATGAACCAGAGCGCTGTACTTAACGCCGTCCAGGAGGAGCCCTACTGCAAGACGGGCATCCTACCCTTCAAGTTGCTTGGCAAGTCAGTCATCAACCATGGCGAAAACCTTACCTATTTCGCCGCAGCATTGGCAAGTTCAAATCAAACTGTCGAAATCGACATCGGCGCCATTTTGAAGAAGGATCTTGACTATGAGGTCAAGTGCCGCAGCAAGGACGACTGATTATGAAATTGTATCGGGTTTCGAGCTGCTGTCTTGTGCATGGAAGCAACAGAACGGTTTATGATTATGTATTTTCGGAAGCGATGGATGGCGATGTTGATCGTGTGGTCGAATAATGTAAAGCTAGGTGGTGGTGGTCTGACCAAGGACGTGGCCGACCATAATGATACCTTTTGATGCCAGGCACCATATGTGTCTCACAGGACTCTGAATTAAAACTTTCGGCCCTCCATCTCGTCGATTATGACATTTGCTGGTCTTTTCCTGCATCGGAGTGCTATAAATGTGATAAATCGACGTATTTTGGCGGCTTCATCCTTAATTCCAGGCACTTTTCCGTTTCTCGCCTCTCGAGAGTCCACTTCTTGCTATCGTATCCTGGCCTACCGATGTCAATGGTGGGACAAATTCAACAGTCGTCCTGGTATCGGTGGTCTTCTCTACTTCTTTCTCCTTCATCAACTTGTCGTGGGTTTTCCGCAGCTTGTCCCTGGACGCCCATTCTGGAAAAGCTGCAGGGTTCCACAAGTCGGCGGCTAATGTAGTCGAATACTGATTGCGCTCATCCACTTCGACAAATCTCATCAGTTTATCCATCAGGCTGGGATTTTTCAGTGCAGTTGATTGCTCCAGTTTGGCGTTGAAGTGTGTTCCCTTCTTTTTCAGCTCGAGAAATTTCTGAAATTTCTTGTTCACTCCAGGTGGTGGCGATCCAGGGGGTGAAGGGGGGATATTCAGGTTAGGTGCTGATGGTAATGTGAGATCACGAAGAAGAGCACGGTTTCTCGAGTATGGCGATGCAGGTCTAGATACTGGATCTTGATCATCTATAACAGCTTCTTCCATTGGTGGTAGGGAAGGTCCTAATGGCACAACATTTGGCTGGACTGGTCCAACGGAAACAGTATTCAGACTCTTAGTCTCAGACACTGTTTGATAATGAGGTTAGAGATGCCCTTTGGTGGAGTCGGGTTTGTGAAGAATGAGAAGGGGAAAAGCTTTACCAGATGCATTTGTATTCTCTTCAACTTCTTGACCTTGCGATTTGTTATCGTTTGTAGTGTTCACTCCTTCCTGGTGACAATTAGACAAGGTGCTTGACTTGGTTTGAGAATACCGAGTAGGCATGGGGGCGCTATGATACCTTGTCTTGTGTCACAGGAGATTTCGCCTCTTGTATTTCGTCCTCTTCATCGCTGCTTGCATATCCTACAAGGCCGGCCATAATGACGCCTTGAATTACGAAATGATGGGAGTAAAACTGACCCAAGCGTTCAATTTGAAACTGAGGCAGCTTGAATCTGGAAATCGTTTGGGTTGGATGTGGGTCAATTTCTTGGGTAAAGCCCGGGTAATAGACCCCAGACTTTCGGCCCATCAGCCTTCCACTCAAGCTAAAGTTTCATTCTCACTTCCATAATCCACGCCTTCCATATATCCTGTTCAGTGTTCATCTCGACGAACTACGACGCTTGACTACTTGATAAACTGTTTGAGAGACGCCAAAGTCACTCGACTTATTCGCGCCGCCAATACATGATCACGCGCCTGTTGCGCATTGCCTAGGCTTCGGTCTTCAGTTACAAAGTACTACTCACCAACGAAGTGTCCTGCTGAGCCTGCGAGAACACCAACAATGGCTCGGCCGAGAGACTCGCGCTCACCAAGTCCTGCAGGCAGCACACACAGTTCTCGCCGTCACCCAAACGATGATCGCCGAGCTAGGGATCGTCGCAACGATGGGAGGGACCATCGGCGACGTAGTAGATCGCGCAGTCCAGATGTAAGAAGGCGACGAAGTGACTTTGGCCGGCTTTATTCTGACGATTCAATCCATTACCAGCCCCGGAACCGCAATCGCGAAAGAGACAGAGACCGTGAGCGAGACCGAGATTATTATCGCCGGAGGGACCGCTCCATTGACCGACGCGACGACAATTATTATCGAGGCGGACGACGAGATCACAGAGAGAGAGATCGTAGGAGATCACGAGAACACTACAATGATCGAAATCGATCACCCGATAGGCGACGCAATCGCAGCCGAGAAGGTGATCGGGATGTGAGAAGGCGAGACGACTCCCGAAACCGCACTCCCGGGCGCCGTGAGGGTACGGCTGACTCACTTAACCGTAGCACTCGTGAAGATGGCAGAATCCAGAAAACCCCGCTCGGCGACAGCGGGAATGTTGATACTCAGGAGGTTCGATCGAAGCCCCCTGTCCTAATTATATAGCTAATGGATTTCAATCTCAGAAACCCAAGGCCGATCCCGGACAGACTGAGGTTGATAAGAAAGCTGAACGATTAGCCAAACTTGAAGCATGGAAGAAGAAGAAAGAGAATGCAAGTCAGAAACAAAAAGAGGTAAACCCAAGCCAGACAAGAAACCTCTTGGCTGAAATGGACAAGAAAGCGAGCGGGGCGTCCCCAAAGGCAGTTTCTCCCTCAGTTTCTGCGACTGCTTCACCGGCTGAAACACCTACTGTTTCTTCTCCCGTTGCCCCATATTCTGGCAAGTTTGACCCTAAGGCCATCGCAAAGAAATCGGCAGCTTCCAGGACACACGATAGCGTGAAGCAGGCCTTGGGCTCTCTCGGGGGGCAGCCTGAAAAGATCTCGGTGCCTGTCAAGCCGTCAAGCAACGGTATGTTTCCTTCTGTTATTCTTTCGAGCTTAGCTAACAAATATACTTTAGCATCAGCTCTCCCTGCAAATCGAACTAAAGCTAGTGGGTTTGGCTTCGTGAAGAACAATGCAGAAACCGACAAGCCTCCCACCAAACGAAAGCTTGACTTGGATGAAGAAGACACTACTAAACGAAAACTTACTAAGCTTCCTGCTCTACCCATCGAGGCTGACGACACCCCATATGCCGATCAAGATGATGATGAATCGGATGGGGACAACTTTGCAGAGACTGAAGAGGAGGCAGCTGCGGCTGCTCGTGCGGCCCACGAGAGACGATTGCAGGCAGAGAATCAAATGGATACCGGAGACGAAGAACCTAAGACGTCAGAATTGCAGACAAATGGAGATGTGACGACAATCAACAACGCCGCTCACCCCGAAACCGCCACGAAAATGGAAGTTGATGAAGAGGATGACGTCGACCCATTGGATGCATTCATGGCTGATCTTAAGCAGACAGAGGTGAAACCAACTTCTAAGGCTTCCAAAGCACAGAATGTCCAAGAGCCTGAGGCATATTTCAGCGACGATGAATATGACTTCAATAAGAAGGATGCGGGCGATGCAAACGCTTTGTTAGCTATGACTGCGAAGCGAAAGAAGAAGGACATTCCCATAATTGATTACAGCAAGATCGAAATTCAGCCTATCCGGAAAAACTTTTGGGTCGAGCCAGCTGAGCTCAGTCTTCTTACAGAGGCCGAAGTTGCCGATCTTCGCCTAGAACTGGATGGTATCAAAGTCAACGGAAAGGATGTTCCCAAGCCTGTTCAGAAATGGGCACAATGTGGTTTGACGCGGCAAACACTCGATGTCATTGACAATTTGGGCTATGAAAAACCCACCCCCATCCAGATGCAGGCTCTTCCTGCTCTCATGTCTGGTCGCGATGTCATCGGAGTGGCCAAGACTGGTTCTGGAAAGACCATGGCTTTCCTACTTCCTATGTTCAGACACATCAAGGATCAGCCTCCACTGAAAGATACGGATGGCCCTGTTGGATTGATTATGACTCCGACTAGAGAACTTGCGGTTCAAATTCATCGAGACTGCAAACCTTTTCTCAAGATGATGGGACTTCGAGCCGTTTGTGCTTACGGCGGAGCACCCATCCGAGATCAGATTGCTGAGCTTAAACGTGGTGCAGAGATTGTTGTGTGTACGCCTGGTCGAATGATCGATCTTCTAGCTGCGAACCAAGGCCGCGTTACCAATCTCAAGCGAGTTACTTATGTTGTGCTTGATGAAGCTGATCGAATGTTCGATATGGGTTTCGAGCCTCAGGTGATGAAGATCTTCGCAAACATACGTCCTGACAGACAGACTATCCTTTTCTCAGCTACTATGCCTCGCATCATCGACTCGCTGACTAAAAAGGTACTCAAGAATCCTATTGAAGTTACAGTGGGTGGTCGTAGTGTTGTGGCAAAGGAGATTGACCAGATCGTTGAAGTTCGAGAAGAGCCATCCAAGTTCCTGCGGGTTCTTGAACTCCTTGGGGAGCTCTACGACCGTGATGAAGATGCCCGCACCCTTATTTTCGTCGAACGCCAAGAAAAGGCCGATGACTTACTGAAAGAGCTGATGATCAAGGGCTATCCCTGCATGTCGATTCATGGAGGCAAAGATCAGATTGATCGTGATTCTACCATTTCAGACTTCAAGAAAGGTGTCGTCCCTATCTTGATTGCTACTTCAGTGGCAGCTCGTGGTCTTGATGTCAAGCAGCTCAAACTTGTCATCAACTACGATGCACCGAACCACCTGGAGGATTATGTGCACCGTGCTGGCCGAACCGGTCGTGCTGGTAACACCGGCGTCGCTGTCACATTCGTCACGCCAGAGCAGGAGAACTGCGCCGTCGGCATTGCCAAGGCTCTTGAACAGAGTGGGCAGCCAGTACCTGAAAGGCTTGACGAGATGAGGAAAGCTCATCGTGAAAAGGTTAAATCTGGAAAGGCCAAGGACACATCTGGCTTTGGCGGCAAGGGTCTTGATCGTCTTGATCAGGAACGAGAAGCTGCCCGTCTCCGCGAGCGCAAGACCCACAAGGCTGAAGGCGAGGAAGAGGAGGTTAAGGAAGACAAGAAAGAAGAGGAGGATGATAAGGCAGAGAAGGCTCTCGATGCGATTCGAGCAGCAGCATCAGGCGTTCAAGCACGCGAGTCAGCAAAGACTGATGGCGCAGAAGTGAAACCTACTCAGCAGGCAAACAATACTGGCGGAGTAAAAGACAAGTCCAAAGATCCGCTCGATAAGGTCAGTTCAGCCGTCAGTGCCATCAACAGCCGTCTCGGAAAGGCTGGCCAACTTCGTGCTGGTCAGCCTATCGACAACAAGGGACCAGATGCTGGGGCGTTCCATGCCACATTGGAAATCAACGATTTTCCTCAAAAAGCCAGGTGGGCTGTCACCAACAGAACCAATGTGGCCAAGATTCTGGAAGCTACAGGTACGTCGATCACAACAAAGGGCAATTTTTACCCACCGGGCAAAGAGGTCCCCCCCGGAGCCGAGCCAAAATTGTATATTCTCATCGAAGGCGATACCGAGGTTGTCGTTGGTTCCGCCCTCAGCGAACTTACACGCCTTTTGAGAGAGGGAACAATCGCTGCTGCAGATGCCGACAGTCGAGCACCAGCCAGTGGTCGATATACAATTACTTAATCTTATTCTAAACATCCGCATACTATTGCTTTTTACCACATTTGCTTGGATGGGAGCTGGCTTGTTCATTGAAGGCGTCGCAGAGGCTGAATGGGGGCTTGAGGGAGAAGAAAATGTACACATATATAGGAGTTAATATTTTTTTGTATATCTTTAACCTAGTAACAACTAAAAAATAGAATCTAAGTATTCTAATAATAGCCCTAGAAGTATTAATAATAAAGAAGTCTCTAAATAGTTATTTAAGTCTTAATAACCTTAATTAATAAGGCTACTTCTAGTAGTAGTATCTTAAGTAACTCTAATTAAGATAAATATATTATATAACTAACTAAAGAGCTTAAAAAGCTTTAGCTAGACTTATATATCCCTTATAACTTTGACCTTTTACTATCAACCTATCTATCTAAGCTGTAAGTTAACCGCCGTAACTATATTAGATTAAAGCTGACCTCAATTGAGTTATATTGACCTCAAGTAACCTGCAACTGATGTCTGCTATCCGATGGATAAGTCTGCAACTAAGGGAGCCTAACTACGAGAGAACGATGCCTCTGGAAGAGGAGGCCGTCCGGAAGGGCCTTAGAGAACTAGGAGCTGAAGATCGATGGATATTCGCCAAAGAGGCAAACCAAGTATCAGTCGTCAGACCGGATACCGACAATAATAAGGAGCTTGTCAGTCTCGTCATCTTCGGCTGCAAGGATAGGAGTTAATAATGGCGTCGTATTTCTGCTTCTGGAAAATCTTGAGTTTATTGGTTAATGCTATCCCCACCGTCTTGCACTTAAAGCGTGTTTGAAAGAAAGCCTCTGCAGGGCTGCTTGAGAAAAGCTTTGTATAAGAATCCAACTGAAGAACGACAAAAAAACTTGAGGACCGCCAGGCGGCTCCAAATGAAAAAAATGAATAAAGTTGCCTTCCCAACCACACTCTCATGGCACCGTTACTTTACGTCATCTTCTAAGGGACGAGATCAAATCTTAAATCCTCTGCCTGCATTCAGCGAGTCAAACCCGATCTCATCATGCCCAGTTTCGTGCCTCGGCTGCTTGATCGGCTTCACGCGCTCGCAACTGCTCTTGGCTGGCATCCTTGAGGGTTTCTGAACGCGTCTGCTTCTTCTGTGCTGCAAGTTGTGTCTGCAACTTTCCACCTTGCTTTGAGGATGCTTTGGCGCGCGCCTGCAATTTTCAGTCAATCAATATCACTGTAATATTGAATCTCGGAAAATCATGATACTCAATCAACTAGGGACAATCTCACCTCTGCAGCTTCGGCGGCTTTCCTTCGGGCATCGTCTGTATCTCCTGAAGCTTGCGCGGCTTGTCCATCCCCCAAAGTCCGTGGCGGGCCTCCAACCTTCTTCGGTACCGGTGCTGTACCGGCTGCTGGAGCGGGAGCGGAACCCAAAACTCTGCCGGGCTGTGAGAAAGCCTCTGGCTCTGTCTTTCCGCAGATGTTGCCCATGGTTGCCCACCTATGATGTAGTGCGGTAGTACGACTTTTTCTATCGGGCTATAACAGAAAGACTCTGTGTTGGGGTTACTGGGATATCGAAGTTTGTTGAATTGAAAGGGAGCGTCGTGTGGCGGCGCGACTTGAGGTTGGAGTTTCTCTATGCCAAGATCCGAAGTCAGGAGGGGTTGGACCTTCTTCCATAGAGGGAGTGATGCCCGTGCTTTCCGACAAACTCAATCGAGGGTGGTTAACAGTCAGATTTGCGGATATCCAATGGCTATTGATCAGCTAAATTGTTGTTGAATACACCATGCAGCCAAGCCTGCAGTTATATAGAGCTCTGCGAAGGTTGATTGATAGGTTGAGATAGCGCGCTGCGCCTCAAGAGGCTCATGTGAGCAACGTCACCCTAGTCCCAGTTTTGATGCCAGTCACAGTAGCAGGCAAACACGATTATTTCAAGTATATCGGATTATTTTCAGATAGATTCATATGGTTGCTATACTAAGCACAGAGTGGCCTGCAGTGGTAAATCCCCTACGTAAGAGGTCTTTGTAATTCCCGAGAGAGATACGGAGAGCACTACGGAGTCGAGTGGGTCGAAATTTGCCGTTTCCGGGGCCGGCAGGGTTTCGGGAGCCGGGCGAGTAGACGGAGGTAGCCGCGGTTATAAAATTAGCCATTCGCAAGCGTTAGTTCTATACTGAGTAAGTATTACAGAACCTCAATGACTCCTACCTCGGATTTTGACTTGGGAGCATTCAAAATAGCTCTCGGTAAATGATGCTATTGTCAAAATGCAACATTCTTGGAAATTGACTTTGTGCAAGTATAGGGTAGCACTGCTTGAAACTTTGGATCTATCATCTCTACTACTCTTCTCGACCATTGTATATGGTTCGTAGGGCAGTGAATCATTGACTGGAAACTCACATTTGTTTGTTCCACTTGCACGTACAACTCATGGATGGGTTGCATATGGATTTTATTAGCGTGATCATGAATGCACGTCCAATTGACATGCAGGGACTGCACAAATAGCTGCAACAATGGACAATGGACAATGGACAAACAACCGAAAAGAGACGCAGGAACCAAGTTAAGGCCAGAGATATGGCCATCCGGGGACATTATCCGCTGCAAGTAAATGAGCCAGTTTGTGGGCCATATCATCAGTCCCCTAGTCGGAGTAGTTGCCGAGAGGCATCGACAATGCTGGAGCGGTGAACTGAATTGATTGATTGGAGTGAAAAGTGTAACGCAAAGGTCATGAGATACCATTGATACAGGATCTGGGTCGTTACGCTCACTGAACATATATTCGTACAGGAGGCGATACAGACACGAACCCCCACGAGAGAGACAGAGTAATTTACTCAACCTTGTGGCGTTGGGCCGTCTTGGCTATAGATTTTGCAAGGAACGAAGGATAAACACTGAGGCATCCCACGCTCTCACATCCACTCAGTTCCCTTGTTCAGTCTAGGTGACTCGTCTTTTTTTGGTCCTAGGGCTGGCTCTCTACAGGTAAAGCAGGTTTGGAAGAATTCTTAAGCCCATGCCGACTTATTCCCTCACACAGAGCCTTACCTCCATATTTGCTAGTGTTAGAAAGCGTTCGTTAGTCCAAGGGAAAAAAAAAAAAAAAAATGAAGCCAACGAATGCCTACTGCCTCTATGATTTGGTAAGTTCTCAGGTTCTGAGCCAGCAACCATAGATTGCTCTTGTCTTTCTCACCCAATCCGTCCGCCCTCATTGGCTGAGTACAATTAGTCCTAGGGGACCGGCCCCATTAAAACGCAATGCTACCCACTGGAGTTCACAAAGTGCCTTAGTACGGTACCTTGCCCCTCCACCTTCCACGGTCTTTAAGCCGCCTGGCCATCCGGGTTCTCAATCTCAGCGATTCTCTTGGGCCATTCGCAACGTCCCACTCGGGTCGCCCAGGCCTTCGCAGTATCATACCAATGCCGTTCATGATTACCTCAATCATAGATTTTACTCAAGAGCCTTTGTGCGCGCAACAATAACAAATACCAATCGTCTTCATCAAAGCGAGTGGTTGTGTTGTGATTCCATATATAAGACCATGGATCACTCAGCGCCTTTCGCTCCTCACCAGCATCAAAACCAGCCAACTTCTTTCGAATACGAAAAAGTAGATTATGGCTTCGACAGTTTGCTCGGTCACGATGCCTGCCTGACACACGGTCTTGATTCTCTCGGCACCTGCAACAACACAGAGAACGCTTGTCTCGATCAACGCTGTTTTGACCATTATGGTAAAACTGCTGCCGCAAAGAACGCCCTTGAGATCGGCCTCGACCTCAAACACGACGCTGATAAGGTCCCGCACCGTAATGACCAGGCCAACAACGCCCGTTCCACGAGAGCAAAAAGTCGTATCCAATCAAACATATCCAGTTCTCCTGCAAGAACAGTGTCTGCTGCTGCAATGAGAGTTTCGGCGCACCGACAAAAGCGACGGAGACAGTCCGAGCAGATGCATCAACATCATCACCAGCTGGACTATCAGCAGCCGTCGCATATGCACCAAATGCACTCTCCTCACCTTACCCGACAAGATCAGAATTTCCAACATATCGACCCCACGGCCGTCCTCCAGACCGTCAACGAGAGTTTGCACCATAACTTCAACATGCCATTGCTAGAAAGCCAGCAAACATCGTTTGGCGATTTCCACCATCAGAACCATGCGTTCTCAATGCCGAGTCTCTATGATCGTTGGCCACCAGCCGTTGCTCCCTCCTGGACCAACATGATGGGCCAAGCCAGCGTCGCAAATTGCATGCCAATGTCGTGGACACAACACATGGGATGCAGCAACGCCGCCTCTGTCGACTGCACCTCTGCATGCGGCGACGCTAAATGCTGGAGTCAATGTGGCGATGGAGACGATGCAGACTGTTGCTTCGATACGGCTTGTCCCGAGTTTGACTTCCCCCAGGCTGCATGTTGTTTCGAACCCACTTGCGCTGATCTTGAGCCATGCCTTGATGCCTCTTGTCAGGAGGCGGCAATCCCCTGCAACGATTCGCATTGCGTAGGCACTACCGTTTCCACCACTCCAGCATCTGTATCAGTTACAACGCCGTCTGCAGAACCTGAGCCAATGGTCAGCGCTATCTTGAGCCCAGTGGAACCAGGCCGGGGGGCTCCTCTGGATATTGACTCCACGATCGGCCATGACTTTGGCGATTTCTCCCATGATATTGGCCCTAGTTTTACTGACGATCTCAACCAACACATTGGAAATATTGCGAGTCGGTCGAGTGGTTCAGGATTGAGTCAGAATGGCAATATTTCTATGCTTTCACATTCCCTCACTCCGAAAACTGAATTGAGTGAAACTCAATCGGTAAAGGGACAAGCCGATTTCACATGCCAATGGCTTTGCGAGGATGGTGTTCTCTGTTCCAAAAAGGTTGGAGGTAATAAAGAACTTCAGGACCACTGCAAGAACGAGCATGTAAAGAGTCTGAAGAAAGGCGAAAATGGGTTCTGCTGCACATGGTACGGTTGTATAAGGCCTGGTCCATTTTCACAAAAGAGCAAATTGGAACGGCATATGCAGACACACACCGGTTGTGAGTTGTACCACATGATTGGAATCCCAAGTCCCATTTTGAAGAACATACTAATGAACTTGGTAGACAAACCAGTCAAATGCGAGATTTGTGGCATAATGCTTTCAGCAAAGCAATCTCTGGAGCAGCACATGCGTACCCACTCAGGAGAGAAACCATGGAAATGCGAACATCCAGGATGTGAAGCGCGTTTTAAGCAACAGAGTGCTCTTAGTAAGTGTATCAAATCCTGGCTCAACTCGACACAACATACTAACTCGCTCTTCAGCCATGCATATGCGCACGCATACTGGAGAGAAGCCTTTGCAATGCGAAATTTGTGGAAAGCGGTTTGGTGAATCTTCCAATCTGTCTAAGCATCGTCGCACACACAATGTTCGTGGCAACCACGTTTGTGAGCACTGCGGCAAAGACTTTCATCGGCTGGATCAACTTCGTCGGCATCTGCAGACCCATCTTCAAGATGGCGGCCGCAAGAACAGCAAAAGTTCATGACTCTGAAACTCCCAGAAAGTGGAGATTCCACTCACATTGAAGAAAAAAGGGAATGATGGTATCGTTTTGGAGTTTTGAGGTCGGTACTGGTGTTGGAGGCTTCGTTTAATTAAGCTGTCATGAAATTTGTGATGAATAATGGCGTTCCTGAACTATGTTGCTCCGCGCAAGCAACGTAAACTTACGAAATGAGCAGAAGTCTCAGATAAAGGTAGATAGATACCCAATTCCATAATTGACGCGGAAAAGAAAAGACCACGTTCTCGAGTCGGTCAACAGTCGTCCAGATCGGCCGGTTGAGTAGGAAAGCATATTGGTGGCTCGGAATTGGCGCATCTTGATACCGATGCCATGTAGCGTTATTCTTATGGCTATGGAGTTTTGAAGTCTTCGTTGTCGCATTCGAGATGAGCAGTGTCACTCATTCGCGGCCTTACCATCCGTTCAGTGGGGCCAAGTTTGCACTGGTAAATTGTTAGATGCTGAACATTCGATCACTGCCCATCTCTTCCACCAAGACCTGTGCGATGCACAATGCACTGATCGCTTCCCGAGGCTATCGAATTCGATATTTGATCGAACCAGATGTCCTTCGTTGATGTTGCGGGGTCCCCTTTAAACGCCGATATTGTTGATATATCCGACCAATGGCTCAATGTAAAGTATGCAATTCTAAAAATTCATGAATGGGATAAGTGAGAGATAGAATCGCACTTAAGCCTATCCGGATCGGTGATGATGAAGGAACTGAGGCGGAAATTCAAAGACGGGTTTACTTCACTGCTTCTTTACTCATTAACGGAAAGATGTCGTTGGGGTTATGGTGGGGTGACACGGCTTAGAGCGATCCGAGGCGCTCCAAGAGACCAGCCAACCGAATATGGCCGACCCGTGAGAAGGAGTTTTAATTCTTATGTAGGTCCCCATATTTGGATCAAGAAAGAAAGATGAACTGGTACCTGGATCTGGGATATACTTTCAGGGTAAATATTGTGAATTGTGCATCTAATGACTCTCCTCAAATCAAATGCCTTGTCTGTAACTTCAGTCGATCAGCAAGGCATTGGATCCGATTGGCACGAGCCAGCACTCTTCCTCTATAAATGCTAACATCATTTTCACAACTGTCAGAAAATTGCAGAAAGAGCTTCTTGATCATGACCTCATTTTTGTTTTTTTATAAGACTGCCTGTCCAAGCAGTCCATTGTGGACATGCCGTCCCGAATCGAGGCCCAAACCGGGAAATAAGTACAAGTCAGACCGAGATTCCCTGAGCCATGCGATGCAAATTTCGAAGCCTTTTGTTCAAAGAAAACGCACGCCACGCCCTCCATACCCCGTTTCCTTTCTACCCGATGTCCGTCGCGCGTCATAAACTACAAGCATTTTAACTTAAGCCTGCAATTGATCGTTAGTCATTGGTCCTTTGGACATGTGTCTTGCCATAGAGAGCTCTTGAATCCCCCAATGGCGTCGAGTCATCGTACCTTGATGGCGAACTTGCGCTGAGGGAAGTGAACAGTGCGCTTCTTAGTCTTCTCGAGCACGCGGGACTTCTCATCAGGTGATAGTCGGCGGCGGATGGCACGTGTCTGCTTGGGTCGGAGGTCGAGAGGAGCGTACTTCTTGTTCTTGTAGAACAGACGAAGCTGAGCCCTTTGCTTGGCGTTGATGACGGTCAGGACACGGGCGATCGACTTGCGGATGTCGTGACTGTTTGAAACGCATTAGCAGGACAAAACTTTTTTTAACAACTTCCTGCAACCTCAGTGCTGCAGAGGGAGAAATTCTCACATTCTGTTCAGCTTGGAGCCGGAAGAGGCAACCTTCTGGATGCGGAGCTGACCAAGCTCGGTCTTGAGCTCAGCGAGCTGCTTCGTCAAATCATCCTTGTTCTTGCCCCAGAGCGCACCAGCCTTGACCTTGCCCGACGACTGCAACCTGTCAGCGATTTGTCCGTCCCATATTCATCTTTTGCGTGTGTTATGATATCGAAATAATGGCCGGGCCTCGAGAGTTGGGAAAACGATCGTGAATGTGTTTTGTGTGTTATGGTCGATGAAAGTCTCGAAAGATTCTGCAGCCGCACGAGACGCCGACAAAACAAGTCGGCAACTACTGTAGCATAGGGCGAGGAATATTCGTACTCACCATCTTGAATAGCTTCGAAGTGGTATGCGAAGTGGTGTCGACGAGGTGTTGGAAAGATATCTGCCTCAAGCTTTCAGTGTCGCGATATCGTTGCCGTGCGCAGGTTTAGAAATTTAGGGCAAGGGGGTGGGGCAATTCCTACAGCACAAAGATTTTTGATTTTGGTGTATCACGTGCCAAATCTCGTGACCGACACTAGCGTAAAGCGGTGAAATCTAATTCTGCCGTCCCTCGGACCAGGGTCGTCAGGGAGGCAGTTGATAGATGAGTTGGAAGGCTAGCACAGACTGACGATTATACAAAGACATCACCGTATAACCACGAAACCAAAATCAGATCACAGAGAATGTCTGCAACAACCGGAAACGCTGGTTGGGCCCAGCTACGACAGCAAGCTCGACAGTTGGAGACTCAGGTATTCAAACCATATAATGCGACAGAGTACTAGCTGACGTCGTCATAATTTAGACGGAGACCTTGTTCCACACATATTCGCAGTTCTCGACAGCCTCTAACGTGCCACCAAAGCCTACAGAAGAAGAGCGGGAAACTGAGAAGAAGTTAGAGGAATTGCTGGAGAAGGTATGCGCTGATCTTCTACTCTGGCAAGTTGCCAAATAAGCTACTAACATTGTATTAGCGCGAAACTGTCAACAGCCAGCTCGCTCGACTTCTTGATTCCGAACCCAACCTCGCATCCTCCGCCTCAAAACAAAACAACCTTTCCCTCCTTCGAAGAAAGCTCACTGGCCACCAGCGGGATCTGGCACGCCTGCGCTCAACTCTCCAACAAGCTCGCGATCGCGCCAATCTTCTGACCAATGTCCGTTCCGATATTGACGAATATCGCCAGAACAACCCTGAAGCTGCCGAGGCCGATTACATGCTGGAAGAGCGCAATCGTATCGACAACAGCAACAACCTGGCGGACAGTGTCCTCAGCCAAGCGTACGCTGTCAATGACAGCTTTAACCTACAACGTGAAACATTGGCGAGCATCAACCGGAGGATTACGCAGGCAGCAAGTCAAGTACCAGGGATCAATACGCTGATCGGAAGAATATCAGCAAAGAAGAGAAGGGACGGAATTATTATGGGAAGCTTTGTTGCGTTCTGCTTTATAGTCTTCTTCCTTTTTTCATAAACTGGACAGGGCTTGCTTTTTTTTTTTTTTTTTTTTTTCATGATGCACAGGTGTTCAGGGGTATCAGCGTGTATGATATTGTACAAATAGGCCATGGTGGATCATGGATGTCTAAGATGTCTAAAGTTACAATCGTCTTCCTCTACTAGAAGATGTCTAATTATAAGATTTTTGGAACCTCAAGATGGTGTTTACCTGGATGTTGTTCCTTTGCAGTGGCAGGCAGGGTAGCTTCATTCTTCATCTCGTCAACTATACGTGAGAGACCTTTGGTCAAGCCTTCTGCTTCGACAGGATGAGCAGTTCCACTGCCCGCCCACCGGACACGACAATACTGATCGACAAGAAAGACGTATCCGACCTTGCTGTTGAGTAAACCAATGGATTCGCGAATGTCGTCGGTAACACCTCGTCGCACGAGGAAATATTTGTCCCAATCCTTCTCTGGGAACTGCTTTCGCAATGACCCCATAAAGAATCTCACCAGCCATGCCTTACCGGCATTATCTTCATAGTTAATGCGAACGATCTGGGTGGTATCAGGATGCGTATTTAGCACTTCATGGAGAGCAGGATTTTCCTCCTTAGAAGTAAAGGTCGCAGCTTGCTGTTCAGCCCAGCGACTACTGAAGAAAGAGACGACCGTTGCCTTACCAGCAAGCAGCGGTGTAGTATCGCGTGGGTTCTTGTCCGTCTTCAAAAGAGTTTCGCCGTAGAAGTTGGGAAAGAATAGTGACAACTCGGCCTTGAATAGGCGTGGGGGTGCGATGAAAGATTTTCCCTCATGGTATTGAAGATTACCCCAATCTCGAAAGTACGGTCGTGATATCTTTGCCGTTCTGTATACAAAGAAGCGTTAGAGGATGTGACTTGTAAGCCGGATAGTGGTGCTCTTACAGCTCCTTTCGCCGTTGCAAGTGCTTGTCGTAATTAACAAAATCCTCACGACGCTGGCGCAGTGATCGACTATCAATTCCAGTGTTCTCTCCAGCCTTGGGTGGTAGGGGCATTCCAATCGGCCGGGGAAGAGGTTTCGGTACGAAATGTCCTTCTTGTCGCTTTCCATAACTTCGCGGTGCTTCAATCGGCTTGGTAATAGTTTCTTGGGGATTTAATGATGCGCCAGATCCAGGCTTTTCAGCCCTCGCCAGTCGAAGAGCAGATGTGGTGAACGATCGACGAGCCTCGCAGAAGAGACATGTCAGAGATCGGCGAGCGAAACCGGAAACGGCCAGGTCGAGTCGTCGAGACGCCATCATGGACGGACTTGCGACTCTTCAAAGCTGTGACCTGACGTTTGAAAATTCACCTAAGTTTCCAGAGGGTCCCCACGTTTAACGGGTGAAGTGGAGCACAGGGCAATTGCCTGTATCGGCAACGTGGTGAATGAGATAAAGCCGAAGATGCGGTTCGATCGGGCTTAGTATTCGTCAGTGCCGTCACTCCCCCGGATTGGCGGTTATCCACGGAGGGGGCCGATGGAAACCAGCCCTTCGGCTTAAACTATGCCATGGATATTTACCATCTCCTCTCTCTTATGAGGATGACTCGGGCTCATCTGTTGTTGCTCTTTGACAATTTTTCTCCTTCTTCCAGGTGCAATTACTAACAACCATGTTTCTTCAACGAGGATCCCGTTTGCTACAGAAGCAATGGCATATCTCCAGAGGCATGGGCAGCATGGTAATGAGCTCTCGAGTTCCCATGATGGCCTCTTCTCATAGATGGTTCAGCGAATCCAGAAGAGTAATGGCTGTCAAGCCTGTTGTTCTCGCTGATATTGGTGAAGGTAAGCTTGTGAACTCAAAATGCCCTGTGTTATCCGATCTGACTGACATGAGCCAGGTATCGTTGAATGTGAAGTCATTCAATGGTTCGTGGAACCTGGTGCCCGCGTTGAGGAGTTCTCGCCGTTATGCGAAGTGCAAAGTGATAAGGCCTCTGTGGAAATCACAAGTCGCTTCTCAGGTGTGGTCAAGAAATTACACTACGAAGCCGGCGAAATGGCCAAGGTCGGCAAGCCCTTTGTCGACATCGATATTGAAGGCGAGGAGAAGGCCGAAGACGTTGAAGCACTATCAAACCAACAAGCCGACAAAGAGGATGTCCCTCCCCCACCACCTACAGAATCCCATACGGGTCAAATAGAACAGCAAGCAATCCCAGAAGCCCCTGTTGAGCCGCCAATGAAGGAGAAGGGCAAGTGCGCCAGTATTGCTACCCCGGCCGTGCGACATCTTTCAAAGGAGCTTAAGGTCAATATCGCAGATGTCGAGGGTACCGGGAGAGATGGCAGAGTTCTCAAAGAAGATATCTACAGGTTTATCAAGGAGGGAAATGCCAAGGATAGTGCCCAGCAAGTAACACCAACTCCTGCATCTTCCAAGCCCCAAAGTATCTCGGTACAATCGGAAACCGTTGTGCCTCTTTCCAACACCCAACTGCAGATGTTCAAGACCATGACAAGGTCTCTGACTATCCCACATTTCCTCTACGCTGACGAGGTCGACTTTTCAAGCCTCGTGGAGCTTCGCAAGCGATTGAACCGTGTTATTGCTAAGAGTCCAGAAGCTGAGGGACAACCTAGCAAGTTATCATATCTACCTTTTATAATTAAGGCTGTTTCATTGGCGCTGAACCAGTACCCAATGCTCAATGCTAGGGTGGATGTTGACCCCAAGACTAACAAGCCATGCCTGGTCAATCGATCACAGCATAACATCGGTATTGCCATGGACACCACAGGAGGTCTCGTTGTACCCGTGATCAAGAACGTCGCTTCTCTCAACATCCTATCCATTGCTGCAGAGCTCTCACGTCTTCAGGCATTGGCCAGCCAGGGTAAGCTTAAGCCAGCTGATTTCCAAGGGGGTACCATTACAGTATCCAATATTGGAAACGTGGGTGGTACATATGTCAGTCCTGTCATTGTGGAACGTGAAGTGGCCATTCTGGGCATTGGACGCATGCGCACAGTACCTACGTTTGACGAGAACGACAACGTTGTCAAGAAGCAGATCACCAACTTCAGCTGGAGTGCTGATCATCGAGTTATTGACGGCGCTACTATGGCGCGAGCTGCTGAGGTAGTAAAGCAAATAGTCGAAGAGCCAGATCTTATGGTAATGCATTTGAGATAGTTAGAGGCCTCAATGTATATAATTCAGATTATCAAAGATTCATAAATTATAATGACGAAGAGGATATACCAAGTGGTGAGACGCTGCTGAGCCGTAGGATTGCATCTGGTTCCTCGGCAACGGATCCCGGGTTGGCTAAATATTGAGTTCTCATTGTCTTATTGATAGCCAGCCGAAGAAAGTGAGTGGCTGGAAAATATCCAGACAATCTGATTCTGCATGATGAGAGATTATGGTGGCCCAATCTCTAGAACCCTGATTCCGTTGCATTGATAACCTCGTGATGCAAATCGCTCAGGCCCCAAGATGCCGAATGGGTTTCTGTGCATGATGACAGCACACCGACCCGAAGCTTCCAATTGCAGTCCAGCTATGATGGACTATTTGTATGAGCTATCGCTCGTACGTTTTTCGGTCAGAGGCATTTTTGTTGCCATGAATGAGCTGAACCGCGGCCAAGTGTGTTGAGTTGTCATGATGCATGAGAATGACATTCATTGGGAGAGTTGGATGCCAATTCTGGGAAAGATGTGTTCGCTTACCGAGCAAAATTACATGATACCGAAGAGACTCAAAACAATAGAAAGTGGCATATATCACACGGCAAGTACTGGTAGGCGCTTAATATCAGAATATTTGCTTGTATCTTCATAATATGTGTAGCAGATCATGAACTTTCTAGGATAGAGTCGATGAAGGAGCATAATGCCAAGTTAACTTCTCATCCCGCTCAAGTCTCGCTCCTATGCGCACGCTGGTGCCTGAAATCAAACCCTGAGGGAATACCTTTCCCTCCCCTTCTTTTAGCCTATCCGTGTAAGCAAGCAGCCCCAGTCGTGCTCATGCGGTACAGCGACTGCAACTCTGACACTTTGCGGGGGACTGCACCAAGCCCCAGTCTCTTTTTCCCCAGTCGCGCCTCATCGGAGAGCTGTCCGAATGTGCAGGTCCTGGGCAGCAACGAGACTCTGACCCAAACGCCATTTAAATCTTGAACTCCAAATCCTGAATGCAAATAGGCATAACGCTGTGACTCCTGCTCGATAATAGGGCCTCGCCTTAAGAATGTCCATAATGATTGTGTGTGGCGGGTTGACTGAGTGTATAACGAAGTCGGTAAATATGTTCAAAATGATACAATGCGCAAACGTAAAGCGATGTTTTTTCGAGGTCGTCTGACGCTCATGGCTTGTCTTGCGGTTTGGTGATTATTTCCAATACGTTGCTAAGAGCTTCCCGCTCAACTTCCTCAATGGGCCGGCTGACATCGATGGTGATAACATCCTTTTCATCAACCAAAGGTCGCTCGAGGGTCTCGAATTGGCTATGGACCATGTTGGCACCCATGTAATGATTTTGTCGTTGGGCGACACGAGCAAGGAGAAGCTCTTCAGAAGCGTCGAGGAAGACGAAGTGGATTTGAATGCGATGATCGTAGTATCCAGCAACACGGATAACATCGCGATACTTCCGCTTGAGGGCCGAGCAAGTAAGAACGACACCATTGGATCCAGAATTTAATCGCTTGATGGATTCTTCCCGTAGAGCTGTGAGCCAGTCCCATCGATCGGCATCAGTCAGAGGGATACCATTTCGCATTTTTTCAATATTGGCCGGAGGGTGGAACTAAAGAGAAATACCGTGTTAGTGGTGTCGCTGGGGCATTTTGATAGACGTGGGGCGTTCTGGAAAAGTTGTACATACTGAATCGCCCTCAATATAGGGCATACCTAATGACTGAGCCAAATACCCAGCGACTGTTGTCTTTCCACAACCAGCAGGGCCCGTAACCAGCCAGATATGTTGTTGCCCCTGGGCTTTGTGGCCATTGAGGATGGCAGAGTTGATAGATGGGGGCGCTGCCGTCATTGGTGACGAAGTGGTGGGCGGCGGCAAGGTAATGGTAGTTGGTTTTGTGGGAGTCTTGATTGACATTGGTGTGGGTTCGTAAGAAAGCATTTTCGAATTTTCAAATGAAGTAATTGAGAGAATTCAAGTCGATTTTTGGGAAATATTTATATGTATAAGCGCTTCTACGCAAGATTGTTGTTGACCCTGATGACGCCTGTTGCTTGGTGTATAACTGAGGCCGAGTTTGAGATTGACAGTGATAATGGGAATGACAAGGACAATGACAATGACGTAGTAACGGGATGGTCAAATATTCATGAATCGGGTGAGTAAATCAAGAGCAGAATAGGAAAAAGCCAAGAATTGCAAATCAATGAAGCAGATTGACAGAGACACGGGGGCCGGAGGGATCTATATAAGGTTGATGACGGTACAAGTCAATGCTGGTGTCCCTAATTCAGGCTCAAGGAAAAGGGTCCGGAGAGAAGCCCGTAGCAGGCACGAACCTTCAAACCTCCACTATTTCGCACAGCCCGACCTACATTTGCTTCCACAGGTGGCGTGGGGGCAGGGTGTGGTGAATGGGCCCGGGGTGACTGTCACCCGCTGGAAGGGATCCAACTCCACAAGCCAGGTCAAGCTTCGGAGTCCAGTGCCAGCAGGGCGTCTTGGGTTGCTTCTGGAGGTGACAAGGACTCAAGACCAATTGGTTGGGGACGGAAAAAGGTCATTAGAACCTACTGTACCCGGGCTTTTTACCCTGTAATGGATGAGGCGGTCCAGTTGCAACGGATCTCACCATCCATTTGTGCTCTGTATCTATACAGCTGAGATCTTAAGTGTATAAAAGCATGGCAAGTGGATATATTATGGTGGATCAGAATTTCTTGACCAACTGGCGATGTCATTCAATCTGGAACTGCCAGGGGAAATGGCAAAAGATTGGTGAGGGCTGGCCTATGACGCTCCCTGTGGGACGTGATGATGGTTCTCTGAGAACCCCAAATTCTATCCATCTCATATTACCCAGAACCAACCCCTGACACTCTCCCGCTCATGTGTGAGGTCACGAGCCCACCGTACGTTTGTTCGTGTTCCAAGTCGTTTTACAAGTTTATAAATTGGGAGGTTCTGCTCAATTGTGTTAACGCCATGCTAAGTATATGGAGTGCAAACCCGAGGTGCACATCATCAGCTTTGCATTGCGCGGAGAGGAGCTTGAACATAACAGGGGCGAATCTATCATCCCCAGAAAAAATCCCTGCGCGGAGTTTCCGCAGTTGGGTAATTCTGGAAACTCTGGCCGCCGAACCGAACGCATGACGGCCACCACAACCAACAATCAAGATACGCAACATCTGGCTAGTCTAGATATATTATTTACCCTCGAATTCAACCTATCTCACTATGTTCTTCTGAAGTTTAAGAATAACGTTAAACAAGCTGATTAATTCGGTAAAAGTCCAGTGTTGCTCAAGATCAGCACTTGGTACTTGTCCAGTCTGACATGCAGCTGAGCATGGCACATGGTTTCATGGTTAACTCCAACGGCAAATCCCAGTGGTAGATTGAACGGAAGGGATTTGAAACTCGATTGATGATCAGATGTACCGACGGAAGATTGGATACCCTCCATGCCGTTGTTCATCGATAACAGTTGAGGGTTGAGAGCCTCATTCTCAAATTCCTATTTCCTCTTATCATAAAGAGTACTTCGAAACGTTCGCTTCCCTGAGTGATGAGTACTAATGCCCCGGCATCATTATAATTCTATTTGGCCGAAGTCACTGAACTGAGTGACGCGGTCGTTGCTCATGCTATTATCAGTGCTGGCTTTAGATACCCTGGCTCTACCCATTGATGGATGTTTGATCGCCCGCCTCGTTTTAAAGAGGCCAGAGCAGAATTCTCCTGCTATAGTTGAAGTCAGGTTCTAGAATCAAAAAGACAACTTCCCCTTCGAAATGGGAATTCCTGCACGACTTGGCTTTCTCTGGGCTCAGTGTCAATTTAAAGACCTCGACTCCCGATCCAATCACAAGTCACCGCTTTGGCTGAGATTTACCCAAACCAGGGCAGAGCAAGGGAGCAGAAAGGCACAAGGAGAGAAAAGCCAGTAGCGTTGAGTGTGGAGTAATAGCGTGGGGGCCAGAGGTCAGGTGGTAGTGAACGACAATCCAGAGCACAGAGTCTTGACCACAGCAACCAGAATATTCTAGCCAGCTGTTTTATTATTCAGGTACGAAGAACTGGAGAATACGAAACGTTTCATTTGAGTTTGAGGAAGTTTGTGTAAAACATTGATTGGAGCTCATGATGCTTGATTGACACGATAGCAGGATAGCTGCGAATACCTTCTTTAACCAGCATTGGATGTTCAAGATCACCAATAATGAAAACTCAGCGTGATCAATTCTTCCCCATTACTTCGGCGAACATAAGCAACCAGTCACACATCATGTATCAGTATGTTTGCTCCTGGCATCGTTCCAGTGCGGGGGAACCACAATTGCTTCCCCGGTTGGTGTTATTGTCTTGGACAGTCATCCATGTCACCCCAACCCCGGTGTCCCGCCCTGCTGGCTTGTTAGATTCCGAAGGGTTGGCTCGGTTGACAACGCCGGTTGATGCCGTTGATCGTACTAACGCTTGCTTGCAGAACGAGGCTTGGCCTAGCTTCACATCTCAATCCTCTGCCGAGCTGCGACCCTGTAATGCCACACCGCTTAAAATAGCTGAAATGCTTAAATTCTCAAACAACTTTGATAGTAGACTATGTAATTGCATGGCACATGATCCTTTTTTTTTTTTTTTTGTGCACTGTCATAATCAGCCAATGCTAATTGATCAACAAGGGGTAACTCACTCGATGCAAGCACCCCGTACTTGTTCATCATACAAGTCTCAAGCTATTCATATGCAGCTTCTCCTTGTCGTGTCTACTCATTAGAGCAAAGTCTGCAATAGTTAGACCAGCCTTAAAAGATGTTTAATTCATTTTATTGAACGCGGCTCATCTAATGTTGTGACCATTTGATCGCCGCCCTTGCGCGGGCGATGATTTGTTGTCCTTTTGTATGGTACTACATGTGACCAAGGGACGATATGCGTCTGAATCAATTTAAGAACCCAGTATGACCCCAAATGCCGGAGACTTGCATGGCATTGGACCACCCGAGGAGGGGTTTCTGCATCAAAACACTAATAGGACTAAGTGCTGGCCTAGGGTAGCAGAATAGAAATACTCCTCGGCTTCATATTTCGGTTCGGCTCGCTTCATCTTCAGCAGGTTAACAGGTTTAGCTTCCTATAGTATAGGTTGAGGAACCAATTATTGCATGTGCCCATTTCTTATTCAAGAGAAATGACAGGCGTTCACATCCCGGAAAGTACTACTTAATGAAGCCAGTGCCGTAATATCAATGTCGCATCCAATAACTGCTATTTTTCGTACCATGCAATTAATTCCAACCCCAGCATACACTTCTATGCTATTTTCGAAAGTAGCGCTCATATTTGGCAGCATTTCGAAAACCTTTGCCTCCGGCAGCCTCAACATCTACAGCAACAATTGGGGTGGGGGCTGTCAAGCAAGAGGCATGATAATGTTGGACCTTGTAATGACGTTTGGTCCTCAGGAAGCCTATTTTACAGCCAAATTAGTTTCTACAGGTAGCCACTCTATGGCCTATTTATCTTTTGGGTGACCATC
>PVQA01000957.1:0-10458 GCA_002980515.1 Fusarium burgessii | reverse complement strand
AATTATAAGTATGATATTAAAATATTATCCTCTCCCTTGGCGATTGTCTATTCTAATTACTTTAAAATAATTACCTCAAATAATAAGACCATATAAACCTATCTAGTTCTACCAGGTATCGACCATCTGGTACAATATGCCTAGTTTGCATATGCAGATAATAATAGCGCAGATTTCCAAAACCTCGCAATAGACTTATAGGGGATACCTATTTCCACTCGATAGGTCTAAAGTTTTAGGTTTACTTATACCTATATCTACTTAGGTATCCATAATACTAATACTTTAGTCCTAGCATTCTGAGGAACCAATCTTCCGATAAACTTAGATAATGCTCAAAGAATAGACCAATTCCTCGGTCTAAGCCACAATGCATTAATAGATATCAACTACAGCTTTATATCACTTAATTGGCCTGACCTTTTAAGAGTTCTTATATATGAAGGCTTCTTACTTGCCTTTAATGACCTAACCGCTAATATGATGCTGAAAATTACTACCCTACTATAGGGAAACGAACCCAGAAGGATTAAGGTCTGTAGCCATAGCCTCGGCGGAGCGCTAGCAACACTATACGCCTTATGGTACAGGTTGCAATGGGCAAATGCGGATATAACCTGCGTCACACTTGGCTCGCCTAGAGTTGGAAACCAAGGCTTCGCCAACGAGTTTAACGGACGCAATATCAAATGCTATCGACTTATCTATGGGTCAGATCCCGTTGCAAATCTCCCAAACAAAACTATAGAAAAGCTTCCCTTGCGATACTCTACCACTTCGGTCTTCGGAGTCACATTCAGGGGAGGTGACGCTGGCCAGACATGGGCACATGTAGGTCAGCAAATAGACCTACCTGGCGTTGCCCCAGACAATTGGCTGCAGTGGGGTTTGCGGGCAATTACATTTGCAGCCGCAGACCATTATCCCACACGCTACACTGGAGCGGTACGAAGGGTGGTAGAGCGTATGGACGAGCAGCGCCAACGCGAAGACGAGCAGCACCAACGCGAAGAGGAGCTATACGAACGCGAAGAAGAGCTATGCCGACGCGAAGAGGAGTTACGCCGACGCCAACGCGAAGAGGACCACGACGCGAAGAGGACCACGCTGACGAGAAAAGACCGGGCGTCGTCTATCCAAGCTGCGCGGCGGATACAGGTATGAATCCAATAGAAAACAAATATAAAATAAAACCATGCTAATGAAAATAGGGGCCTGAATCAATTGCTCCCAATGGATTTAGGTCAATATCATTAAAAGTCGGAAAAAATAACTTTTGAAATAATATATCGATTTATAATTATTAGGATATAACCCATTTTAACTTTTAGCTATAGGAACTAAGTATTGCGATATTGCAATTAGTATGAACTTCGGTTAATTGTATTTAGTATGGTTAAAAGTGGATAGCAATTGGCGAGTTATTTGCCCTACTAGTGCTCCATACTAAAATAAATTCTATATAGAATTCATTTATTTTATATTAAACAACCCAGGGTAAAATTGATTTTTATAGGGGAATAGAATTTAATTTCTAGACCTACCTAATAGGGAGTAGGCTTAAATTTTATAAGGGGTAAACTTAATTTAAATTAAAGTTAATTAAATTAATAATAAGATATATAGTTAGTAAGAAAATGTAAATATATATTATTTATAGTATATATTAACTAGTAAAAGCTATCTTTTATAGTTTATAAAGATCCCCCCCCCTTAATTAAAATTAAGGTATAAGAAGTATATATATAATTGCAGTATAATAAGTTTCTTACTAATAAAGATAATAGGCCCTAGTATGTAGTCTTAATCGTTTAACCCTGTCTACCTATTTATTATTCTTCTAGAATATCAACTTTTGGTATGCACGTTATTCTATACCCCGTATTAGAGGCGCTAGTTAAAGCCATTGGGCTAGCTAAAATTAGTATTTCAATTTTCGCGGCCAGTTTACTAACCTAATCAGGATGTGGTCAGTTCAGGGAAATCTGTATATCCTACCCATCACGATCTATTATACCCACAATGCCGAAAACACCCAAGAAACGTAGGCGGCCTCGAAAATACGACACGCCGAAGGATAAGGCTAAGCAAGACGTCATCGCCAAGCGCACTCGAAGATGGCTTCATAAGCAAGCAGCATATGGCAACATCAGATTCCAAATCTATATTTCTGCACATATAGAAATTTTGCTGACTAGACCCTCACAAGGTATCAAGTCATATAAAGCAAGCCCTTTAGTTAATCCTTCAGAGGCAGATAGTTTGTTAAATCGTGCCGAGTCATCTACCTCGTCAACTGATGCGGTCATGTCCGGAGGTAAACAGTCTTCGCAATCGATAGAGGGGAACGACCTAGTGTCACCATACCTACAGCATCTTGGCAACATGTCGGGGCCGCATACGGTAATGGCATCGTTCTCAACTTCGCAAGAAGGCCCAGCAGAGATTCTATTGCCCTCAAGCCCTGACGGGATCCCAAATGATCGTACGAGTCACGCTACAGGAGAGGATGACATATATGTAGAATCAGACTGCAAGCTATACCATATTAGCAATATATCAAGTCCTCGTAAGGTTAAATGCATAGCAGATCCATTATACGAGAAATGAGTCATTACAACAAGTTCATACATAGTATTTGAAGACGACTTAGGTAGGCCGCGAAATAATGGGAACACGAGACAACACGAAGAAGAAGCTGCAGAAGAAGCAACCTCTGATCTCGAATCTCAGCCTGAAAATGCCTGGGATCCTGATCCCAGTTCTGAGTCGGACGTCTCAGATATGCGAAGCGAGGTAGATATAGACGATAAAGACGAACGCATCAGCGTCTCGTTGGAATCAGATGCCTACTCAGCCAAGTGTTTTTTTTTTTTTTTTGGAAAGAAACTGGGGATACACTTATAACTGCGAAGAGGAGGCAGAAGAAAACGGAATAGAACACACCATCACACCAACAACGAGTCGCAAGTTCATGGCCTACTGGATATGGTTAGCTACTGGCGGGGCCTTTCGGTACCAGACTCAATCAGTCGCGCCTCACCTCACGCTGAAGTAGGTGAAAGCGACGATGCTCAGCTTGACTGGTTCTCGATCTTAAGCGGTGGAGACAATCGTCCAAAATTAGATATTCAGATATCGCAGAGAAGCTCCCCTGACATCAAGCGCACTTGGGATGTAGATAATATCATTTCCTGGGCTACCTGCTTATCCGTCAATCGTGGGCTATATGTATCGTATCATTCACCGCCCACCAGGAATTTGGCAAGCAACATGCATATTTTTCACCAGGGAACACTCTTGCATATCATACCTCACCTCCGGCTGGGCAGCGGACGGCAGTCGCCTCAGTTCGGAGTTTATGTCTTCTTTCCCGGGACCTCTCACGTCTATCGAACGACTACATATCTGACCAAAAATAAAAGATGACTGCAGATTGATCAACTCCTTCTACCTGCTATCCGCCATTACTGCCCGCCTGACGTGATTCAACACCATCCTCGTTCTTTTGATGATGTAGAGAGCAAGGCATACAGTCGCCAGAAGGAAGCTTGCAGCAGAATGGTCTGTAGTAAGCTAGACATGCACCATTACCTTCCACAAGAGTACTTACAGCAGATATAGCAGCATATCAGACAATGCGCTAAGAGGGCCGACCTTACCATATTCTGCGGGATATTTATCGTTTTAAGTGCAAAAAACATCAAATTAAAGACAAAATTGCCAATACTATAGCAATATCGTGCTAAGATCGTTAATCATCTTCATCACGTTCTAGACTAGTCTAAAGTTAATATATTAAATATCTAGATAGATATAGGCATAAAAAATACTGCAGCCTCAGAAAAGTATATATTTTTATATAAAAGTAAGTGCTTAGAATCATAGATTGGTTCAATGAGGTACAGCGACAATAAACCGATGGTATTATTAGAACATATCGTAATGCCGGGCTAGCAACATCCAATAAATCTGCACCTAAACTCAAGCGGCTTCGCAAAGTCTTTCAAGCTATAAAAGCCCGTATATGGTTTGCATTAGACAGTTCTGCGAACACGAGCTTTAGTATACAAGAAGAATATCGAATTTCTTGGGAACTATTTACAATCCTAAATCCTGCCACTTCGAGTTTACAGGGTCAACATCGTCCGTTCTGGGTATTATCAATTGCCCATGTCAACAGATTTATGCGTTCGGAGTCTAACCGGTGGCTTTCTGCAATCGAATTTGTTAAATCTCAAGTAAGTTGACGAGATGCTAATTAGGAAGATAATTAGAGAAACATAATCATGGTCACTATCCTTCTTCGTTCATGAAAGGCCAGTGTCAATTGCCATCATGTGGCCAGGCGCTCGCAAATGTTCAAAGACACGTACAAGAACAGGAAGGGTAAGCCTCTTCTTGGCTTAGATTTTGAAAACAGTATGCGCGACACAGGTTTAGCCTGGTTATTTTCGATTGGTCCAACTTCTACCTACAGGATGATCTTGTAACATCAACTACCTTTACATTTAACAGGCTTCAAGGCGTTTTTCACAGTTATTACTTACTAAAACTTCATCTCGAGAGTTAAATAGTTATTTATAGCTATATAACTCTTTTATTGCCCCAGTTTAGTTAACCGCCTACTTAGTCTACTTTATAGGGAAAGCCTTATACTTAATAGTTATCGAGTGAGCTGGACACAGTTGTTGTTCTAGCTCTCCTCATTCATATAATATCCTAGCCTGGTTGATTTGCAGGTAAGAACCTTCCATCAGCAGCGGAGCTCGGCTCTTGTGACCCGTCACTGGTTGAAAATCTGTCAGCGGGATCAACGCGCACACTGTCAGCGGGATCTACAGGTGGACTGTCTGTCATCGGGAACTGCACACGGACCTCTTTTCGGAGACAATAAACGTCATATATGGCATGTAAGTGGTCACCTGGAAACCCGTTAGTACCGGCTTGGCAACACGGACGAACCCGTTACCGCCGATCGATTGATTGACAGTCCGTGTAGGATGCCCGATGACAGGAGTGCTGATCCCAATAACAGTCTATGTTATAGACTAAGGAGGTAGTGCCAAGCTGTTAAACATTTAGAGAATATATATTTCTAACCTCATATAAGCTTATCCTAAAAGCTTCTATAGTAAGTAGTTAACCTTGATATATGTTATAGCTATAAACGCTTTAATTGCCTTTTATTCTATGTAAGTTCACCTAGAATTCTATAAAGGCTTCCATACGGAATGACGGCTCCGATCTGAGCCATTGCCGGTAAAAAACAATGACAGTTGGGGTGCTGTCCCCGATGACAGCTGAAGTACGGGGTAATACGGGACCCTGGTCACAACCCTAGTCAAACCAGGGAGATACCTATCCCTTGGAAGCCGAAACATTAGAATTGATTCCATTAGATATTGCACTTTATAGATTTTGACTTTTAATCTCACCAAAATATTACGTTTGGGTAAGTATATATGACAATTTGATCAGCAGCCGATCAATACAAGGTCAAACGCTCGAGAATGCAACTTTCGGCCGCTTCGGTTTCTAAGTCATGTACATTATGCGATCTTACAGTTACTAGAGTAAAGTAGCTTGAGAATTGAAAGATAAAAGGCAGCAGATTCCCGCCGTTTCATCACAGTTTGTCCATCACAGCTCATCACATTCTGGACTCAGCTTCCTTCCACATTATCAACAATTTACAAAAGTCTCATTCCAAGAAACCTCAGCATGATGTTCAAAAGCGCCCTTTTCGCCCTTGCCGCCACCGTTGGCTTGTCAGATGCTCTAGGCATCAACTGCCGAGGCAGTGGCCTTTGCGTTGGCAACAAAGGCGCTCTCAGCCAGCTCATTGCCCAAGTCAGGGCCATCGATCCCAGCAAGACCTTTAGCAACGGAGAGCATATCACCTGCGTTGACATCAACAACATTGGCGACCACCCAGCCATTTGCGCGTTTTATCAGAACATTGGAGACCGCACCTTTTCGCTTTCCCAGACTCAGACGTTTCTTCAGCAAATCGTCGACCATGGCTGCAAGCTTTGCGGCAGCGTCCCAACTGACCCGGGCAACAATGTCGCCAACGGCCAGCTGACTGTCAACGCCGTTATCAACCCTACCAGACGCGATGCGCCTCAAAGCCCGGCAGGCTTTGAGAAGCGCAGCGAAAAACACCTTGTCAAGCGCCTGGGTATTAACTGCCGTGGTAGCTCTACTTGTGGAGTTGGCGGTATCGGACACACACCCAATGGAGACCTGAAGGATGTTCGCGATGCTGTTGCTTCCGGCGAGGAGGGCAACTTTGGTAACGGTGACCATATCGCTTGTATTCCCTTTGCTTTTGGACAACTGTGCGCTTTCTACCAGAATATTGGCAGCCGAACTTTCACCAAGGAGCAGTCGGTCACATTTCTCGACCAGCTTAGACAGCATGGATGTTCCAAGTGTGGTAGTATTCCTACTGATCCTGGCAATGACGTTAAAAACGGACAACTTACTGTCAACTATGTGGCATAAGTGGCTATCAACTAACTAAGCCTTGGGATGGCTAGAACTGTTCCGGATTGTTTGACTTCTGCCATTTCATGGCGCTGGCAACAGTCAGTATTAAAATATCTTCAAGTACTCCGTTTCAGACAACAACATCGCGCAGAAGGTAACTACTGGAGTGGAAAGGGGAAAGGGGGGTGTAGGAGAGATCAGCAGACAGGCGGATAAAATCTTGCAGCAAAGTAGGCTAGACAATAACTATAGCTATAGTATAAATCTCAAACTTTACTAGCTGCACATTTCAGCCTCGAAATGAGAAAATGCGGATTTCATTTTTTAAATTAGTAAAGCCTATGGAATTTAATAGTAATTATGCCATTGATTTACCCCCGAATTTATTCTGTAAAAAGTCCTGTACAGGCCTGTCGACTTCAAACAATGCCGTGAGTGCTTCTCTATCGCCATCGATCCTGAGGCCTTGGAGGCTTGTTGCTCTTGATAGAGCGACATAGATTTGGCCTTGCACAAAGGCTTTGGACAGATCTATGATAACACGGTCTAGGGTCATGCCCTGGCTTTTGTGGACGCTCATTGCCCAACCAGGTATCAGAGGAACTTGAGTTCTATGCAAGAAGGAATATGGTTCCTTGTCGCCGATTGCATTGACAACACATGCAGCGTATATAGTGCACTTCTTTCCATTGTGGAACAGAACTCGTGGCCAGAACGTCTTTGCAGTCGGTCCCATACATCCTCGTGTTGCCTTTTGCTGTACTTTCATAAATTCCGTCACTTGTCTTTGCTTGAGCGCTACATGTTCCCCGCTGAATGGGCTAAATGAAGGCATCTCGTTTCTGTTATGCTTGCCACCTAAAAACTTGGCAAGGTCGAATTCTTCAAAGCCACAAATAACACCCTGGCTTCCATTAACGAGACCGCCTTCGATATCAAGGTTCACTTGTAATATAACAAGCATACCTCCCCTCAACAGAACGCTTGGCTCTAGCCTGTGATCCTTGCATGCTAATAAATGTCCATCAGCATCACGAGTGGTATAGCGGTCGAACTGCAAGTGCTGTTGTTGCCCGCATTCGAAACCATCCAAGGCTTTGTACATGTGGATAGGTGTTTTGAGCTTCCGAAAATTATTCGAATTGATCTTGGCAACCTCGCGCCTTGTGCAAAGGAGCTTTGTGGCATTATCAACCTTGTGGGGATGATTCATCAGCGTTGTAATCTCGTCCGTTGTGAATGGTATTCCAAATCGACACTTTTGAAGCATTTTGATGAAATAAACATCACGTTGACGATGGATTTCTTCAAGGTTGACGCAAGTAAACCCTGCTTCTTCCCAAGCAGCACTCTGGAAGGCCCATTTATCCTCGTCCATGAATGGCCCATGGTTTTTGAGGACAATTGTACCTCAGTCCATCAGTATCGAGGGTTGTCTCCAGTCCGCAGTTCAAACAGAACTGGAATGGTCTCACAGGAGGTAGTTGGCAAAAGTCTCCAGTCACAACCACTTGGACTCCTCCAAAGGCAGGGGCATCGCTAGCAGGACCTTTGTAATTAGAGTTCCAGCATCGAACCTCCTTCATGCAGATATTTATGCGTTCCAAATGGTGATTCTCAACCATGCTAATCTCATCAATGATAAGAACTTCAGTACGTCTCAGACGAGCCGCGACATAGGTGCGAAATCCCTCACTTTTCAATCTTTCCAGAGAATACTTGTGAAAGTCGGGTGTCCAGCCCATATAAGACCCAGTCGACATGCCGTGGACTTGAAGTGCAGACCGACCAGTGGGAGCAATGACATCAACTCGTTTTTGTTTTGCTTTTAGCTCTTTGACGACAGCTTCTAAAACAGTAGACTTGCCGCAGCCTGCTGAGCCGGTGAAAAAGACATTGCGTCCACCCAGAATCAAGTCCACCAGGTTTTGCTGTTCTTCACATAGCTTTGGTAACATGTTGGAAGCAGGTACCATTACATTTTCCGATATATCCTGAACGTTCTGCGTCAAAAGCGTCGTTGAACACATGTCTTGTTATAGAAGGTGATATCGCATATCGCTTTGTTTCGTCTTTCGAAAAGAGGGTGAATTGATTGCCGTGGCAGTTATTCGGGTATATGAAGAGAAAGGGCGACTATGATGCTCTGTGGCGGAGTTGCGATCCCAAACTGGCCCTTGGGCAAAGATTCTCGCTGGGTGACGGGGCTCAGTCGTGAGTAACAAGCTTGCGCCAAATTATTTGGCTTTCATATTACGCCATTAATAATATCGATTACAGACAAACTTCATCGTGAGGCTGGGGATTATTGATGTTCACAAGATGCAGAGAGCAGGTGTGTTGGCAAAGGTGAGCAGCGGCTGAGATTATGACGCGATCTAGGGTAGGTTGGATGCCTGGCATCTTGGGCATCAAAGCTGCACCTGAACCCTTGGGCAAGCCTACTCAAGAGGAATTCATCCTAGCGAAAAGGCTGTGGCCGCAAACACGTCAGTAACTAAGAATAGACATTCATTAGGCTATACGGTAAGGCACATCGGGTGTCTACTATTGGGTATATTACCTGAAGATGGGATAGGCCCTTATAACTCGAAGAAATCCCCCTTTCCTATACCACCACGTTGCTTAAAGGTGACAAACTTGACCTTTCTGGCCCCGTGACTCCAGCTAAGGATTCCTTAACTTTAACTTGTTGACTTGAACTCAGACACCATTACCATGGGCACCAGTTTCGCATAAACTTCAGGCACTGTAGGACACGATTTCACCTCTTTTACGGTTGTCCAATCAGCAAAGATTACGTGGCGTATGTGCATGATAATGAATGTGATATCGTAGCATGAAGTTCAATTTGTACCAGCCGGTCAGTCTTGGCTTATGGTGAGTATGCGGGAGGCCCACCGTAATACCTTTCGTGCGTGGGAATTCTCGAGTTGGTCTTGCACTCATGTCTTGTCGGGTTGACTTCACTCTTCTGTATTTCTTCCTGCAAATATATGTTACCTCGATTCTTGTTGTGTTTTAGACATCAAGGTCGTGGCTCTCTTAAAACTGGTCATCGATTATAGTATCAACTCAGTATAATCTCAGCAAATATCCTCCACAATGCCCGAAACGCTGTGAACATCCTCCGCATACTCTATTGTATTCCAGCGTGCCCCCCCGGTGATTCAGGGTCCCGTTCCACCACCCACAGAAATGATGGCAAACCTTGCTTGACAAACGCACAAGTATATCTCCAATAGGGCAAAACAAGTTATTGCTGACCTCGACGCAGCGTTATATAAGGTCCTTAGATTACTAGGGTTAACCAAATCTTCAGTATGGTTTCTAAATCTGCATTTCCTGTTTTATTGGCTATAAATGATATTTCATATGAAAGAAGATCTATATTGAACAATCACGAGAACAGATTAATACCATTCAACAGTAATACAACTACTCCTCTCTAAAGTTAGTAAAAGCAGATATCTTTAATGGGAAATAGCTGTTAGTAATATCCTAAGCACAATTCCATTATCTTCTCAGTTGATTCTCCTTTCTCCCAAGCCTAGGTCGCCTCACCCTTTAGAACTAGGGCACTACTTTAATTATTAGATTAACGTATACAAGCGAGTGTTATATAAAAGCAAGTGTTGCAAAAATCTCTCATTCACCTCACTTTCTATCTAATCAATTGTTTCTCAACCACCTAGCATACCACTAGATAATAAAGAAGCTAGTATCCTTCTGGTTTATTAGGTCCTTAAAAATAGCTTAAATCTAAGTATCCGACGCATCTCAGAGATCTACAATGTTCACTACCGTACCCTACATCGCCGGCATAAAGGTTCCCAGTCTCGACGCGATATTATCCCCAAGTCGCGGAAACTATCTGATCTGGAGGAACACATCATGGTTCAGTATATTCTCGACCTGGATTCGCAAGGATCCCCCGACGCCTGCGTGGTGTTGAAGAAATGG
>PVQA01000956.1:0-20925 GCA_002980515.1 Fusarium burgessii | reverse complement strand
TCCCTGTTCATATGGACTTTTCACAAGCATCGAAAAAAGCAGACGAGAAGAGACAGAGAAATGCAGTGGCTTCGACGAGACATAGGAGGAAGAAGAAGATTATGCAGGAGGAAAATTCAAAACAATTACAAGAGCTTCGGGATGAAAGGCGCATGATGGAAGAGGAGATCAAGAATTTGTCTCTGCGGAATGAGGAGTTGACTCGACAGCGGGACTTCTACCGTGAAGACCGTAGCTATTTACGAGACATTGTCGCGCAAACCCCATCAATAAGATGGCATGCTGCTAGACCTCCTAGTCCTACTCTTTCGACAAGCAATTCTTACGCAGAGACTGGGTCGTTGGCACCAGGACCGTCTGTATCCATGGGCTATGGAGGGGATGCACTATTGAATGAGAGACCAGCCCAACGCCGTCGAATCGATGACCATCCTGAAAACTCGCTACCACCATACGGATCCCCTGCGAGCGGGCACCAAAGCGCATCCCCCAGTGAACTACCTCCGCCGCCTATGCTAAGGTACGGCGGGCCATCACACCCGCCCTCCGCGGCATCCTCGGCCAGTGGCCAGATGCTGCCGCCCTTGAGTGCAATGAAAGGCCGACCTCCTACTGGCCCACCCACTGGGCCAGGTGTGTAAGAGCAGGATCCACGAACTGGTCAATGGATTCCCGTTCAGCCTCGAGTCACAGAAACTGGATGGGCAACAGGGGACACTCACCGCAGGCCATGATGCGATTGAATTGGATGATTTGAGATTTTTAGCGCACTACGGTTATGGAGACCAGTGTTCTCATTTACTATATAATACTGGAGTGGTTCAGGCTGTTGGCATGGCCGTGGTGGCTAGGGGATGGGAATTTTGGAAGATGTATCCGTTGGGTCAAGACGAATTAATCACATTTTATAATATTCTCCCATTTTATTCCCTTTCCTTCTTCTTCTTCTTCTTCTCCTTCTCCTTCTGGTCCCATGTTGCCTGTTTCAGTTGAGGATAGCCACAAACTTATGCAGCACTTCATGAACACACAGAATGTTCGTTCATTACTATGACAGGTATTTCGGTGGACGGCACAGCAGATACAGGCCCTTACGTCGAAGCAGAGGTCAATCAAAACCTTTACTCTTGTGGGACCACTGTTTGTAAAAATCGCCGGACCTCCCCGTGCATAACCTCCGTAACGATCTATTCCCGTAGTTTACGCCTCCTCTCCGATTCCTGGACCTCCGTGACCGCCAACGGCTCGATTGGCTCTATAAGAGACGATGACTTTTGCAACACCTCTCGTGCCGAGGCAAGGTATGCTACTCTTTGCTTTGACTCTAGGTGGTTTTCCCCAAGCACATGATGCTCTAGTAAGCTGCCCATCTTGCCAGAGCAGCATAGCACGTCACACCTTGCAAGATTCGCTACGTTGCTGCTGGTATTGGGGTGCTTCTCCCCAAGCACCTCTCCTCGGAGATGTAGGGTAATAAAACTGTCAGAGAGTTCCCCTGGCCCTAGGCTAGGATACAGCACGAAGTCAATATGGGTGGCCAGGCCACAGGGTTGGAAGATGCAGAGGGTTGATAGCGCAAATTGAGTTTGGGACGCTACTCAATGTACCAAGCGTTAGCTAAAGATATCTATCACTCCAAGGACGCGGTATCTGTTCAAGTAGCGGAGAACAGGAACGTAGAATGTCACAGCCACCCGAGTCTGCGCCTGGGGCATCAAGAAAAACGAATAGCCGCTGTAGAGTAGTAGGAATTGAGAGAGCCACTGTTCTTACATATACTCCGGTACGCCGTAAATCGGGACATCCCGTTCTGGATCAACGAATTAGCCATCCAACTGACGGTTTCAGCATACATTAAAGTTACGTAGAGCTCAGGAGACGTGGCCACAGCTCTTCAAGTAGCGAGGCAGAATCATAACCCGTCTGCCAAGGTCTAAAGGGTTAAGTATTCTTTATTCTTTCCTCTTTGCTTTGAAGTTCATCCTGTCGTGATTTGTCTGAGACCACCACAGGTTACGACAGAATCTGCATGGGATCATTGGATACTAAATCTTCTGCACAATCGCTCGTTCTACCTTCAGCAATGGGAGAAAGACCATGCGAGCATTATGGGGTTATATATCAAGAATTAAATTAGATGTATACTCGCTAGCTAACGCCACGCCGACGCAAATGGTATATTCCTGGGAAACAAAATGATGAGGAAGTATAACATAATCGGGTATTTGAGTTCCGAATGCCTTTTCCGTACCTCCGAATCTTCAGTCCTCTTAATCAGTGACAGTTGGTAACATGAGAAGCTCGACATTGCCCGGCCGGTCCATCGCCATGTATTCATACACATAATGCTAAACAAAGAGCGCATCCCATCACTTCAGTTTGGGATAAGTCGTTACTCATGCTTGTTCAGAATTTGCTATCACAACCCACTTCGTACCCCCCTAATATTCGTTTACGAAGGTGGGCCGCGTCTTCTTTGACCGCGATTGGGTCCATCGGGTCGTTGAGCGAGGACGTCTCGTAGTTGCGGGTCGTCCTTGTCTTTGTCTTTATGATGAGTACTAACATGTCTAGAAACCATTAGTATCAGGACTCAGCTTCTGGAATGTCATGTCTGGCTGCTGCACAGAGATGGACTAGCAGGTTAACATACCGCGTAAGATTATCCGGACGTGGATATTTACGTTCCTTGCCAGAGCAAAAAGGGCAGGTGTAGCCTGGAGAATCATGAACTAGACCGTGTCTCATCAGGTCATTCTTTCTCTTAAAGCCCATGCCACCTTCACTTCTCGGACATTCTTTGACTGGACAATAATATGGCCGTGTGAATGAGTGAACTTTCATATGAGAGCGGAGAAGATACTGTGTCGTAAACGGTGCCGCACTGCAACCATGAGCCATACATCTATACAAGCCATCAATAGTCATCCGATAGGTAGTTGGGGTTGATGTGGCGGATGTAGAAGCAGAATGATCGGCATTCGGAGTCTCCCCCGCATTACTACTACTATATTCTGTTGGAGCGCGAACAAGCCCAATATCCTGCTCCGATGGGCGCTTTTCGAATAAGTCTGGGAGATCGCCAAATGTCGCACGAAGAGACGGGAGAGACTGCGATGTAAGAGTGTCCTTAGACTCGCCTGCTGGTGCGCGAGCCCCATGACGAAACGGCGATACGGGTCCGCGCATAAGGTCCCCGTCGGCGGCCCTTTCTCGTCGCGGCTCTTCATCTCGTGAGTCTTCGTCACACGGAAGACTCTCGCGAGCAGCTTTTCGTGCTATTTCGGGATTCCGTCCATCGCCGAGATGTTGGATCAACATACTAACTCCACCGGTTGCTTGAAACTTGCTGTTGGGACCGATTTGAGCTATAGGTATATCTGGAGAAGGAGATCGAGATGGATGGAGCTTCGGATGTATCGGCGCGAGTTCGGGGCTAGGAGGATCCATGGCATCCAAATGACGGGAGAATTCGATAAGGGAGGTATTATAGAGGGAAATGGGCAAGAATACGACTCAAAGTCCGTAGCAAATACCTGCAAGCAAGTCGAGGTAATCAACATGCCGGTATTGGTTCGTATTCCGACTCCTACTTTTTGTATCGATTGACGGGCAGTATTCAGGATCGGTACTCAAGACACCTGTGTTTTCAGCATTGAATAGCTATCAAGTCAAGTCGGTTGAGGCTTGCGACGCGAGCGCGGTAAGCCGTTGGCGCAAAGAAGCAGCGGAGATGATAGTGTATTCATCTATCGCACTACAATGCGTAGATTTGGGAGACACTGCCTGCCTGATGAGTGAGAGGAAGTCGAAGAGGGGATTCGGACCTCGTTGCGTTCGAGGAGGCGGTGTTACGTCTTCTGTCTTTCGTTACGATCAGTCGGCTGAGAACGTGAGGCTCTCTGGATGAGGCTCTACTTTGTTGTTGTTGTTTTGCGGGCCCTATGGTAGTGCTTGTTAAGCGAAACCTTTCTTCAAGCTTAACCTATATTGGTATAGTGTATGCGACAATCTAGCCAATGAGAGCAAGCCCAGCTGGTATCAGAGAATCGACATCTTTGTGAGAACTGCTTCTTTCCAGCCAACTCCTTGCTCTACCTCGTAATTTTTAGGACGAAGAATCTTTCAGACTTTTCACATTGAAGAGGAAATATATGATCCATATTTATATAGATGAACCATGTAAAGTAAAGCGCCACTATATTGACTCGAGGAGAAATGCATGGAGTCTCATCAGAAGGGCCTAGGGTAGGGCGCTTTCAGGCAAGACAGATATCCCATGTAACATTGTTATGTCTTTACCGCAACTCGAATCTCCTTTTGATGCTGACAAGAAGTAAGCTTCATCAAGCAAACCTGTCAGACCCTAGCTACTAATGACGCAACTGCTGTCGACTCCGACATCGACGACTACACCGGCAAGAGCGCCATTGGTGACGATAATGACTCCTTCGACTGAGAAGATGCAAAGAGGATAGCGGCAAATCGCGATGGGCTCCCATTACTGTGATGTCCCTCAATTATCGGGCACGTAACCTAGGTCACCATGCCTAACTAATATCAACCATTGCTCCTTGAAAACTCATAATAAGAGCACCTCAGCCTTCCCAAATGTTCTTCTCCTTCCTAGCGCGTTTAGATACAAAACATTAAGATATTATTCGGCAGCTTAGCCATACTCACTTGAGCAAAGCAGGTCATTAAGATACATATTCTAAGCTAGATCGGCTTCCGTGATTTCAACATCGAGTATCTAGTCAACCTCCACTTTCAGGACCCGCAAAAGACACAATTAGCAAAGCCCACAATCCTGTATTCAGTAGTACTGACTTTGTCTTTTGAGCGTACGAAATCTTCGGCAATATGCTAATAACAAATGTCGCTGTCACCATGGACAAAGAAAGAGGAGATCGGCTCGGACAAGATTAATCTTAATCTGGAACCTGTATTGCCTTGCACATGTCGCCTTATTACATTATTATGAAGCTTCTTTAATGTTCAGATACCACCTTTTCAAGCGTCGGGTTCGATTTCAATTTCTCGTAACCATTCCCATCAATGTGCCTTAAAAATACCTCCGGGATGGAGCGGTAATAGGATGAAGGAAAAAATTGCAGGGCCCAGAATCTCACCGCCCGAGTCCGTCGATGCCCTCGTCCGCTTCCATGATGTTTTGGGTACACCGCAGTAATGCCCATGGACTCATCTACTGAAGTGGGCTTGGCAGCTTCTAGCTTGGCGGGTTCCAACTTGTTCTGCTCCTTTGTGGATGTTAGGCTGCCTTCTTCAAGGCCAACCGTCATGTCGCGACGCATACTAATGGGTCGTCGTGTGCGGACTTCGCCCATCTCGACTGTTTCTTTGGCTAATTCGGGCTCTTCGCGCTCGACGCGTTCCATTTCGGTCTTGGCCATCTCGAGAACCTCACTTAGTCGTTTCTGCACCTTGTTGATCTCATCATTGCAGTCACCGTCGCGAAGGAACTGGTGAGCACCGTGCTCGCACATACTCTGTACGAATTCGAGGCCTTTATCCAGCTTATCGTATACATCTGGCGGCTGGTCGCCAGCACCAGGTCGGGCTATTGACATAGGGCCGAATCGTCTGCTGCTCATGTACCGTAGTGAAGGGAGGGCGTCATCGTTATTGCCATCCTCTGACACGTCTTGCTCCGCAAGCTTCTTGATCTGGGCAACTCGTGCGGCCATTTTGGCCTTGCGCATCAGGTTTCGAAATGACGAGACGAACCTCACGAGATCGTCAAAGAATTTCTGAACATAACTGTCGTAGTATACAATGACCATGCTTCGAGTTCGATAGGTGGTTGGGACGTAGTCGTTAGACATCATGGACGGTGACTTAGGCTTCTTCCTAACCTGAGCTCGATCTCGAGCTCGAGCTCTCTTTCGTGTGGCCTCGATGATTTCTTGTTGTTGACGGATAGAGGCAAGGCTTGGTGTGTGTACCTTGGGTGCCTCGAGCTTGACTGGTGTCTGTGCTGTGTCTTCGCCGGCGCCACCTTCGATGATGTCCTCGTTCGCTGGAGCCTCGGCATGAACTATTGGGGGGTCATCTTTAGGCTTGAGTGACTCAGTCGAGCCCTTGTTGCGAATCGACTTTGTCTCTGCACTCTTACCCTCGGCGGCAGCAACAGCGGCCAGCTCGGCCTGGCGTCGGTCAATCTGGCCGCTAAGGTCGTCGAGTCGCTGCAACCAGTCTGGGACGTTGTTGACGATATTCTTAAGCGCATCCATAACCATGTCGCGGAAGCCTGTTTGTCGCGGTGGAGCCGTGTTGAGATGATAATACCGGAAGTCCGATGCTTATGAATTAAAACGAATAGTGAAAGGCCCAGGAATTCAACCGTTGAACGGGGCGTGAAGCAGAAATGTCGAGGTGAAACGATTGAGACAAAGAATATAAAGATTTCAGCGTCACCAAGAAGATGGGAGGATGCGGTAGTAATAAAACATGTATTCCTTTGCTGGGCAGCCCAGTCTCTAAATGTCTCACGGGATTCAAGAAGTCTTAACCCTTGCCAAGCAAGCTACTGTCTGGCGCAAGACACGCTCGCGAACAGACGCGGTTACGACAGCTGATCCTTGTCAAGTCCAAGCCACTTGAGTTGTTTCTTCTCTCGCCCGCTTTGCGCTCCGAAAACAGGGAAGCTTGTCTTTGCTTATTCGTGTTGGTGCTGGGGTCTTTTTAAAGGGTCGTAATTGATATGGGGTCCAATCGGCACATCCGCAGACCGGGGTACTCCCCCGTAACGTCACGCTACTCTTTTTCTCCGCGCGACATGGACCAGGGGGACAGTGAAGTAATCCACTCAACGCTCGTACCTGCACGTATCATTTTGCATTGGCACTCAATTGTGCATATGCAATGCGCCTCTCTCGTGCAGCCCAGGTACAGACATCCGTTTGGCCGCGAAATTAGACACCATTCCCGACATTCACCGGAACCCAGCTCTTCTGCCGGCTGTCACGATCGGCAGTCATTCCCAGTACGGTTGATGCCAGGCACGGTCAAGGTTTACCACAAAGAGGCAATCAAGGAGTCAGCACAGCAGGAAACTCTGCGTATTTGGAGAACAACATCACAAGACCGCATGGATAAAGGGCCAGCGCAATACATCATGCGACAAGCCACGTGTCAAGGCCCATTTCACATACCAAGTCTTGAATAATCTGGCCTCGCCGCTGAACCTTGATATTTTATAGCGCGGTCATCAAGCTGCAAGGACTTGAATCCATCTCAAGCGCGTTCCAAGGGGCGTGAGTCGCTACTCGGCCTTTCCCAATCTGCTTCGCGGCTCGACGACGCCAGGACGTTATTGATCCACTCTACAATTGACATGCTAACTAGAGACGGCCAATCCTGTCGACTGTAGCAGTACATTAGCAACAACCTCAGTGACAGTAAAGCCGAAGTGCCTCATCCAGGCATCTCCACGCAGCCGGCGTACCCTCCGAGGAGTTGGTTTTGTGGGTTCGTACTAGCTTCGACGCGCTGCTCTCTGTTATCAGAATCTTGCATGTCCACTTTATTTCGAGAGCCTGGCAAGAACAAGAAGACAAAGGAAATCTCATTCAGACCTGACCTGACATATACTTCAATGTAGGATGCTGACTTGACCCATCTACTGACGCCCGATCACTTAACATTTGATGCGTGGCTGTGTTGCAAACCCTTCGACTTGTCATAGTCGTATTTTCTAGCATTTCCCGACATCCTACAAAATCACCACAATGTTGCCTGAGCTACTGCTTTCCTTTTGCTGAAGAGGCCGTATAGCATGGCAAAACGAGCAGAACAACGCGCTCTTGGTCGCCGTGAGATATCTCGCTTCTGGCGTCTCGTTACTTTACTGGGATGATATGTTAGCCACTCATATTTCTTTCTCCTCGCACATGATGCCCATGCCCAATACCCATAGCCCACGGCAAATGCAGGAAGCACAGCAACACGTTTCCAATCTACGTACAGGCCCATCAAACCCATGTTTTGCCTTCCTTCACTAATTTCCCTTTTCTTGGACTTTATTTCTCTCTCTGTTGCTCTTTGCCCAGTTGCCTCGACCCGTCCTTCATTTTTGGGTGAGGCTCTTTATAAAAGGTAAGGACAATCATATTATAAACTCACCTAGCCAAGAGATTGTAGCCTGCGATCATGTTCCTCTCTCATACGATGGATTTGACCGAGGACCTCCTGCATCTCAGCGCAGGTTCGCTCGATAGTAGCATTTCGGTTGCCCTCCCTCTGCCAGCGCTGAACGTCGCGATACATCTTATTGTACCGGCGCTGCTTCTTCTCTATATCGTGGCAGAGTTTGCACACATCTCCATCGGTCTTGGTTTCGTAGACAAGCTTCAGGCCGCACGTCTCGCCCATGCGGTATTCTTTATTGCACTGCTGACGGAAGTGCCCCCAACACCAGTAGCCGCATGCCCAGCGAGTTTGATCAAAGTAGCACATGACTGACGGGTAGTTTGGTAGTAATAAGAGGTTAAGTGGCGAGTATCCACGACTGACAAGGTAGGATAGTTCTAACTAGTCCGCCAGAAAATACTCTGGGCGGAAGCCGAATTGTATGACAAATTCGGATAGAGGACGACTGCTGTACTATGCTCAACTCGAGGACAATCAACATTGAACTGTCAAGTAAAAAGATGGATGATCTGTCGGAGTTACAATGGAATGACTTGAGGTTGAAAGGATAATAAAAACAAGACACCGAGGCTGAGAGTCTTGTCCACCAGTTTCGCGGCTCGAGAGCGAATTGCGTCAAAGGTTGGCTCGCTTATAATGGTTGTTGGTGGCTGGATGAACTACCAGGGTTGGGAGGGTTGGATTGACGAAAGCTTCCTAATTGCGCATCCGGCGCCGCTGCGCAATTAGATTCTCCTCTGGTTACTCGCCGGGCCCATCATGCACGCTCATCTCTGCGTCTTACACTTCACACATCGCTATGCCCTTGAGAATAGGCTCTTCAAAGAAAGAAAAGGTACCAGATGTCTGATTCATTCAAGGCCAATCAGTTGTGACTCTTCTGGTTCATCGACAGGCGTGCAGCATCTCGTATAAGATCTCCAATCTCCATATCCTAGCCTCAATGTTAGTGCATGGATGGTCGGAAGCCTGACGCACTGCAGGGTAATCGGTTATGCGATGTACTTCTGAGCTGCGCATCTGCTGTCCAACTCGGTTGCTCGTGCCCGTCAGTTTCAAATGATCAGATCCAGAAACACAGTGGACTTAACAGAAATTTTCTTTAAATATGCTCCCGAGCTGTTACTGGTAACTGACCTATGTCGTTTCTTTGTTGGCGAGCCCGCTCCCGGACACGGAGGTATCATCGGTGACATAGATTAGCACCTACTTCTAAACCCTCCTCGTCAACCATAAGGCCAGCTCAGTAGGTGTTCTCAAGACCGTGATTGCCAGTCTTAAACCACGATGAGCAGTTCAAGCTCGTCGAAGCTGTGTGCCAGTTTCTTAGAAATCAGCATATTTTGGCTGATGACACAGGTTCCTGATTCTATGAAACAACGACGTGCAACTCACCAATGACAGACCATCAAGTATTGATAGACTACTCCCCGTGAAGCGTGAGCTCGTAACAAATAACTCAAGTCCTTTCTGGGGTGCGTTGTCTTCATGTTCAACTGTGTGACTTTCGTCCCTTTTCAACTCACCCTTATGTCTCATCAGTCATACAACCTAAGCCTTGCCTACATGGCTACCAAAATCATCGAGGATTGTACAGTTCAAGCTAGCAGAGGATGTGTAATTTTTGGTATTGAGCAGTTTAGGCTTTGCGCCCAGGTATACAAACGCGATTCGTAGTTTGAGACGAACAAATTATGTTGGACGTCAGATAAAGGGCCTGATGTGAGATAGGGGCGTATTATTGACAAAGTTCAAGTTACGAAAGTCCTGGTGGAAACTTGTACGAATCCATTCTACCTGCCCTTTGAGTAATATCACCGAACCTTCAATCCTAGCTTCCAGGCCCCATCCGAACCAATTTCTGTTTATCCAAGCTAGCTTTTCGAAATGAGCAGTTGATGGCTTTTGCTTGGAACTATTTGTCACAGAGAACTATGCACCGTTATTTTTTCGCCAAAGTTCTTTGTATTCTGCCCATTTGCAGAAGCCTAGCAGAGTCCAAAATCAGCGAGTTGTAGCAGGTGAGAAGCTCTGAGGATCTTGCTTACCTAAAGACTGTAGAACGTTTTCATCCGACCTGCTGCCATCAACAAACATTCCCACCATTCCTCTCTCGCTCAGAATTTGCCGACAAGCTAGAAGCAATCTAGTTACTACCGGGTCACGGCGATTGACCATATCCGGATCGTCATCTAATCAACAGTTAGCAATTGAGCTAATATGGCTGAGATTGTCGCCGGAAATCTACCTTTGATGCAGATGCATGAAACACCCCCAATGCTTTGTCCGATTGAGGCTGGCCATGGAATATCTGCACCGCAGGGGCTCCCATTGTTTGGGAAATAAGCTATTGCTGCTGCAACCAGATTTTCTCCTTCGAGCCCAACTACAATGTCATTCATATAGCAGCTGTCCATTGTCTTGGCGTATTGATCGTACCACCCGAACCCATACCTCTTCTCTGATTCTTTATTTGCCATATCAATAACCTTCTGGTAATCTGTTAGCTGGCATGGTCTGAACGTTAAGCCAGCAGAAGCTAGATCAGGAACTGGATGATCGGCAAATCTCAAAAGCCAATCGAGCACTCGCCGTCCGTTTCCAGGTGTAGACTCCTTCATATTCCAACCTCGTTTTTCGAACCACTCCAGATCAGTTTCGTGAACAGGCAGACCGTAAAGCAATCTAGGAAATGTGCTCCCAAGTTGAATGATACCGACCCCTCGAATCTTGTTAAGTTTACTCACGACTTCGTCGTGGAGTAACCGCCCAACACCCTGACCCCGAAAGTTCTTGTGAACGATAATGACGGCTACTGATCCGATCAGTCGGTCGCCGCTGCTATCTGTAAACGTTGTGAATGTCGCGCAAAATCCAATGGCATGCCCATTCTGAGGCTCTCTGACCATGTAATGCATGGCATAACCATCGCGTTTCAAGAGAGAACCGAGATTCGAACGGTCCAAATGAAATTTTGAGGGCAAACACGATTCCCATAAGGCGTGAATATCTGGTAGGTCTTTTTCGTAGTCCCATTTCATAGTAGTCCAAGTTGGCGGAGGAGGAGGAGAGTCGCTAGTCGTTGACGCGACCGCCGTTGTTAGTCGTTCACTTGTCAAAAGAACGGCAACGGCTTGCAAACCTGTCGCAAAGTACCCAGGACACTGGACGATAGTTGGGAACCCATATTCGCGGGCCCCCTTTTCTGAAACTTCACAGCAGGCTACAAGCACTAAAGGGCGTTCCTCACACACCTCTCGAACAATCTCTGCGAGTTCAAGCTGCAAAATGCCTTCCTCTGTCGAGAACCCCGTCAGCACAAATATGACAACTCGTGCTCTCTTGATGAATGCCACATGGATTCCGGTAATTCCATGCTCCTTGGTGTAGGGAACGTGCCGGATCCAGGGATGTGTGCGTGCAAGTGCTTTACCGAGAGGCTCGAAAGGGTCACTTGCATCGGCAAGACTCTGGTCTAAAGGGATAACAGCAGGTGTTAATATCAAGACTAAATCTTCATCACCTAGATTCTTTTGAAGGGGAGTCAAGTCTTGGTGATCCCATAGCAAAGCGGCTGGTGAGCTCTGAGTTTGTATACTTGACATCGTTTGCAACTGGGTGTCGTGTTGAGGCTGTGCGCGGTCTCCTGGGTTCAAATCTGCATCCGCAAGTATTTTGAGGTAATGACAGGCTGGGCCGTGAAATATTACAAACTAGTGCTGCACTTATGAGCGGTCTCTCGGATACAGATTGAAATCGTTCAGCTCGGCATTGGACCTTCAAGTGACTATCTGTTGAAAAGATTGCTTAATTCACGAGGTCATGGTGAAGATGGGGCGAGAAATTGATAGAGGGACGGCGTCTAAAGATATTGTTGGACCGCAGATATTATATTGTATAAACATTAAAAGGTGGCCATGGGGAGTCATGTATCTTCTTTACTCTTTTTATTCACACTGATCAGCATGAAAAACCATCCTAGCGGCCAATGATCCAGTAACGCTCGATCTTCTAGGGCAGTCGGGAGGACATGGTCCAGGGTCCACCGATGTGACATCGACGGATACTTTCGTCGCTTTTCTTTGATTTGGGAAATTTACTGAGGCACGGCGGTGAGAAGGTGGGGTAGGGGCGTCTTCGTAATACAACTGTTTACTGTAGTACACAAAACCCGCCTTGCTGCCATGACCCTGGCTTCTAGACGCGGGGCGAGGTATGACCTCTGCAAGGGCTAGCGGTTGGGAACTTCTGTGTGCTTCCTCTTCACCGAGATTTAACACAGAAGTGACGCCATTTTATACAATAAATAAATTAGTCCATCGCGAGTTTCTCAGAAACGTGGCTGGCAGAAGGGGGCGTTGATACTAGTCCTTAAAAGTCACTGGCTTTCAGATGCACGGTCCTCCTAGGTACTAAAATTGAATTCGCCTATCACTGGGTTCCGGAGTTCGTTCAGCGTAAGGCAAGCATCAGACCTAACCCGGCGGTTGGAAACACATTGCGTTTTCTACACCTGTTTAGCTTTAAACATGGTGTGCATATCAATAGCATCACGTGAAACAATTGTGGAATAGCCAATGCATGTACACAACTTCTAATGGTTGGCTTAAATCAGCACCAAGCCTATCACCTCAGCCAAAACATTCAAGAAGAAGCTCCGTCTATCTGAATCGCTCATGAAAGTGGATCAGTTCAAAGGCTTCGTCGATTGAAGTCACAAATGTACCGCTCGGGCACGTCCCTTCATCAGCATGGCGACAACTGCTCGTGTTATCAGATACCTCAAGATATACCTGAATGGCTCGTCTAAATCTCCTTTAATTCAGTTTCTCTTCTTTGGCCTACTTCGCGAACCGTTTGACCATGTCATAGCCAGGAAGCTCGGCCATCCAATCGCGCTCGGTCTCCTCGGTCATCAAGTTGCTAAGCACATCGATGGGCAGCTTATCGTGACTGCTGAATTCTCGCATTGCTTCTTCAACAGCCATCCACCTTTGATACTCGACTATGGATCCTGTTCCTGGGTCGTATGCACCAACCAATTCCTCAGTTACAATCCGTCCCAAAACCCCTTTTTTCTATCGAATGTCACGGGGGCATTGCGAAAGTGACAGGAAACGTTTTTCTGGGTCCGTTACTTATCAACTCGGGTATAAACGTTTAGTGATATCGGATTGCGTGCTTTGCATGTTTCTATGTCTTCAATCTTCCGTGAGTGTTGCAAACTCTAGACTGTTGGTTCTTTCTTGCGAGCAACTGTTGTTTTTGATGTTGATGTTGAGGAGTAATTCAAAGGAGAAACCTTGATTGTTGCGACAGTCACTTTACTAGAGGTTCCCACCATTGAACTCGAAAAAAAGTCAAACGTACGCTTAGGCACTACTTCGTCTGTTCCTATATCCACACATCGAGGTCTTGCTGCTAAAGATCTTGGAATTTTGTATTTGATCACTAAAGGAAGCGAAGTTTTGGTGAAGTTGCGTTGAGGGCCACTCCGAACATCAGACGATGTCGAGGGCGGGCTCTGAATCCCAATGATGGAGAGCGCAAGCACCGAACTGCTAGTTGTTGTTGACCAGGCTGAATCGACCCTTCACCCCATTTTCTAACGATGGCAGCCTGTCGCTCTCAAACGGTAGAACAGAGGACACATGTGAGAACCAGAGGGTCAAGGGCCTGGTGGAGTTTTCTGGTCAAGAATATGCTTGTTTCAATATCTAATTATTTATGATTTCAATACCAATGTTTCAATTCCTTAGGCTGGTAGCTACTCTCAACCATTTACACTCCCATTTCACCATTCCAGACGATGCCATCCGACTTTGAGTCTCATAATCCATATCCAGTGCACCAACCCTCATATGGATGTCAGTGCTACACCAACCTCGGTAAACGTGTAGATAATACTAAAAGCAAATGTAAATATAACAAGAAAAAAGACATAGCCTATCTGGCAGATGACGCCCGTTTCTTTCACCACCGCAAAAGTGTGAATCACGATACTCGCTCCCTTTAATCACCTTAAAACGATTGCCAATTAATAAAAGAAGTAGTAAAGTTCACTTTGAGTACAAATTGAATATATATGTGAACGAGTTGAAATAATTCATACCAGAAAGCAAAAGGGCAATATGCTTACGTCAATATATATAGACAACCACCAAAGCAATTAAATGGCTTCACCATCCCTCAGAAAGAGACCTTCTTTTAACAGCTGTAGAATCGCCCGCGTTATGGATGTTGTTTATCAACAATACAACCGCAATTTTGCCCCCTGTGTGATAGTGCTGTTGTTGGTCTCGTAAAATGAAATGCATAGTACTGTCGACTCATACCCATGTTGTATGGTGATTCTGTTTCATAATCCTACCGCTGGATTCTTAGTACATGCGTCCATGGTAGCCCATCTCGTGTGTGCTGCGGTTGTCATAGAACATACTGGTGTGATTCGGTGGGTAGATGTTATGTTGACCGTACATGTCATACACCTCATAGCCACCAGTGCGATACTCGCGAGGGATGTGGTTGATGGGACCAGGTTGACCTCGGCTCACACTGTAGGACGCGAGGCTGCCCGAGATGGGGAGTCCGTGAGGGTTGGATGGTGTTGGGGCAATTTGAGGAAGAGGGTATTGGAGTACAGTTGACATGGGATGGGTAGGAGGAGACTGAGATGCCTTCATCTTACGCTCAGCCACTGTGCGTGCTTTTCCTCTTCCCTTGATTCCTTTGTTGCTGTTCTTGTAGTGTGTAGCGAAATATTCGAAGAGTTCGCGATCGGCTTCAGGGATTTCCTTGCCCGAGTTCAGAGTTTGGGCGAATCTTATTGTAAGCTTCTTGAGGGTCTTCTTGTGGAAGTTGTTCTGGTGTGTCTATGAAATGGTCAGAACAAGATCTATCTTAAGGGCAAATTCAAGCATACCTTCATGTTTCCAAGTTGTGAGAATGTCTTATTACAATCGTCGAGAATGCAAATGAAGGGCTTGAGGCCTTGGTGAGTTTGCAGGTGGGCGCGAAGGTTGCCACGTTGAGCAAAGTGTCGATCACACTTGTCACAAGCAAACGGGCGTTCGCCTGTATGACGACGCCTATGAGTCTTCAAGTTGCCAAGTTGAGAGAAGGTGAGGTCACAGCCAGGAAAGTCACAAGTCTAAGCATGTCAGTTGAAAGTCATGAGCGATAGGTAATTCTCACTCACGTATGGCTTGATGCCAGTGTGTGTCCTGCGATGAATATCGAGATGAGTCTTCTGGGTGAAGCTCTTCTGGCAGTTGGGGCCGTCACATCGATATCTCTTTCGAGGTATCTTGTTATCCATAGGAGCTGGTGTTCCTTGACTTTCGAGTCTTGCTTTGGAGGCCTGAGACATTCCAGGAGTGAGTGGCTTCTGTGCGGCATCACTTTGCATGTCTGCCTTACGTTGGATAGCCTTCATTAACTCATCTACTTCTGTGTCGAAGTTGATCCGATCACCAGGATTAAGAGTTTCGTTGGAGGTGATTGTCTTGGAGCCTATAATTGGGTTGGTGACCGAGTATCTGACAGTCGAGGCTTGCGAATCGCTCCGTGCTGGAGAAGGTGCTTGTACGGCATATGCGTACTTGACATCCTGGGGATAGGAGGGGACTTGGCCGTGGTCTTTGTCTTGCCCTACTGGACGGCGATCATTGTACTCTACTTTGAAAGGCGTAGAGTGGTGTGGAGGTGCAGGCGGGCCTTGATATCCTTCAAATGAGTACGGGTTGGGAACCTGATAGTGAGGTGCTGTGAGACTGTTCACTGGACCTGAACTGTAATGTGCTTGAGCCATGTAAGGCTCCATAACAAGCCGTTGGAGAGGCCCAGTGGTGTTGGCTCGGGAGTCAAAGGGAAGAGTGTGTGAGGGTTCCATGATAGCATAGTCACAGGGAAGTTGCTGGGGCCAGCGCTCCCAGTTCGGGGCACCTGAAGATTTCGTTGCAAGTACCATTTTCAATTTCAAGCCAGTCTTGCTTTCAAAGCAAGGTCAAGAGTTCTTGTTGTTTGGATTGGTGCTCAAGGGAATACCAAGACTTGGTGCTGTTGGAGATGAATAGGGGGCTGAGAAATAGTGTTTGGGCACGACAGAAGAAAGAGTAACCTGAAATTGCGTAGAGAAGCCGAAGTCAATTATGTATAGGAGCACGAATGGTGGTATAAATTCTGGGCAAGAGACTTGACTGGATGGCTGAGCAATCAGGAGGACTTAAGTATATATCCATGGCTTGAGTCGAAATTTGATATGTGACGAGGATCTTGTCCCCCAAAAATTCCCGAGAGAGAGACCTGAGTTTATCTCTCTAAAACGATCTCACTGGGTCCAATCGATTTGTGTGGCTGCCAAGTCGACGGAGGTCATAAAGATCGATGTTGGCACCATGTTCCCCTGCATAATTATGCAGCCGGCCCAATGGGTCAGGGTTCTCCCTCCCCGTAGAGATTACGTGCTTACTGGCTGCTGAGACAGACAGCGCGTGTAGCAAGCCGTCCTCAATTCCCGCTTCTGCACTACTGACACACAGCACGATCGCATGATGTTCTTGGCCCCACGATATGCAACCATTGGCTTTCGATGTACCTTGCCTTATAGGGCAAGGTAACGTCTCGGGCCCACTAGCCGCCGGATGTGGAGCTGGTGTTTGTAATGGCCTGGCACACCATCTCAGCTCCTGGCGCCACGACAGGGATTCTTCTGCTTCTGTAATCTGTCTAGTAAATGTAAGACGCGGGATCAAGATGTTGCACCGGACTGTTAGCGTCGCGGGGCTGGTCGAGAATGTGGTGTACACAGTATTCACCAGGGGCAGCTAGCCTTTATCAACAATAGCGCACATCACGACCAACAATCTTCACTGGCGGGTGACGCACGGACTACCTACCCGTTGTCCGATTAAGCACCAACCGATGAATGTAGACGCCATCATGTGAAGCGGAAAGCATGAATCTGGTTATCCTAATTTCGAGCCAATTGTCCCTTTGAAGGTACATGCTACTGGCGGGCGCTCGGCGCCTTTCCTCAATGAGTTTGCCGCTTCCGCGTACTTTTTTTATTCTGCCGAGTTGTCTATTTATTAGGCCTATAAAGGTAGTGGACAGTCCATGCAAGTACCATATTCAGGCGAACGTTGTTCCTGAGAAGATTGAGCTCTTCAATACCAACTAGCACTCTGGTCTTTAGCCCAAGTCATTTTTCTATCTTTGCTTTCAAACGCTGTACGCTTGGCAGCTTCACTTAACTGCGTACCCTCTCAATAGCAAATCGGAATTATCTCAGTGAGCTATGTCGTCCAATCGCAACTGCAATGTCAACAACTACGATGACAACAAATACATAATTGACGACGATACCGACGATTACAGTACCACTGGCGATGAGGCCACCGACAGTGACACTGAAGTCGATTTTACCGATGACGAAAATACCGATGACGAAAATACCGATAACGAAAATACTGATGACGAAAATACCAATGGCGAAAATACTGATGATGAGAGGCTTGACGACGCTGTCATCAACCATATGCGCAAGTTGAGTAATAGCGTAAGCACATATCGCATCTGTTAATGTATTGGTGTTGATCCTCTTGTTAGTTGGCCTCGATGCACGATCAAACTGTCAAGCTATTTGAAAAGGAGGAGTCACATAAAGTACCTAGACTACTGCAAGATCACCTCAGAGAGATGATGATTCAAGATTTTGGTGGGAACACGTTCACCGCTGGGCACCACGTTAAGTTATTTTGCCTGGTGGAAGGACACTCGTGTTGGATTTAATATAAATGACATTAATCTATTTTAAGAACCATAGCAAGAGGGTCAAGGAATTCAGCATATTACAAGCACCAAGGGCAAAGTCAAGTTTCTATATGCAAGATATTTTACCACAATATGAGAAGTCTATGTCCAGATTCCTTTCATTAACGCATTCACACGTTGTGCCAACTTTAACACTACATTTCCCGTAGCCATGCGGTCTGTTTGATCCCAGCAGAGTCTGGCCAATCAATCTTTCTGTTACATAGATCGTGGGTGCCCTTATCGCTCATCGAATAAGGCATTTGAGGCGGCTGAGCCATGGGGATAGATCTTAGAGAATGGTAACCGGGCCCGCTGGTGCCGCTCAAGCTCGTGTCGGTCCTGGGGTGTAACTGAAAAGATCTCTCTGCAGACCTTCGAGAATATGCATGTCAGTCCGAAGTGCACTCGTTGCTGTCGCCGACTGGCGCAGAAATTGAATCGTCTTATGGAACAGGGTTCGGAGCAATTCCTCGTCAACATGCGTATAGAGGATCGAGTCACGGAATGCGGCTGACAGGATCAACAGATTACCCCATTGCCTAGCACATGGTCAGTTGAGGTGAAGGCAGTTGGTGAGGAAAAGGACTTACGCGTGAGCTGTGCCAAAAACATTGGTGATAATCGGCCTCTTATCCTTTAGGCCGTGGAACGCGCGGGTGCTTTCAATGAGCGCCTTGATGCCCTTCTTGGCCAACTCGACAACTTGAGGATCGATATCGCCATGTGTTCTGGCCTTGGGGTGAATGACAGGTGCTGTGATATCCTGTCGAAATTCGGAGCTGACGCTTGGGAAGTTGGGGCTCGATGCATGGTTCTTGATGGAGTGCGAGAACTGTAGAATCTGCCGGATGAATGGGCGATAAGTGATCACCTGCGCACCCCAGTATTTTGCCCGCAGTCTTGCTGCCAGAATATCATCTGCAGGTGGATCGTCCTCTCTAAATGCGAAGCTAGGAGCAACCCAATGCATACCCGAGACAGCGTCAGATACGACACCGACATTCCGGAATTTGTCTTTGCCAGGTTTGGCCGGATCCTCGGGGGCGTAGAACATTCGATGGATGCTGTTGAGATGGGTCCTCAGATATAGCTGGCCTAGGTAACTGTCCAAGATGCGCTGGTTGAATCCTTCCAAGAGACTCATGTTCGGGTGCGGCATGTCGTCTTCATAAGAGAGCAGCCCTGACGGGGGCATCTGCATCTCTGCAATGAGATCGCTCTCTAGCTGTAGGCAAGTCCAGAACGTGAGAGCAAGTTGGTTGTACTTGGTTTCTTGAATGAGCTCGCTGTTGCGCTTGATTCGTCGCATTTTGTTCAAGCTCCTGCAATACTGTTAGTAATTCCTGTTGTGTCTTACTAAAAGTCCTAACACTTACGGTCTCATAATAACCTGTAACTTGTGGCTAGCCTGATATATAAAAGCGAAACTCTCCATTGGTCTACCCAGCTGGCCATGATATAGCCCCGCAAAGATGTTGGCGTACACATTCTTCATGTTGTACGCGCCAGTGTGGTTGCCAAGGATATCCGTAGCATATGCAAAGTACTCTAAGCCAGGAATCACCTCGCAGTTTTTCTTGGGGATGTGACCAGCGCCGGAAGCACCCACGCCACGGATTGATGAGCAGTTGTCAGGGTACTCGCCCTCTTCCGGCTTTGGTGAGGGCAGACCTGATGAGTGCGAGTGTGATGAATATTCTGGGCCAGAATCTCGATTGGCCGATGGTGGAATGCCCCCATTGCAGATGGCTGTACTTCCATGAGGAAGAGTCTCTGTGGGATGGACGACATCGGCGACCTTATCACGGTGCAGACAGACTTTACCCAAAGCCAGAACCGTGAGAACCAGGGCGGTATGGATGGATCGATCTGGCCGACCAGTGCGGGGCGTAGGTGGCTCGGAGCTATCTGACTCTAGTGAGCGTTTCCTCTTCTTTGTGCCTATTGTTTGTGGCTTTGCAGAGCGTGGTTGCTGTGCTTGGACGTTGTCCAGGAAATCTCTGACCCAATCGGCTAAAAACTTGGGCTGAATGATAGGGTGCATGTTGAGAATGTTTTTCTCAAAACTCTCCACGTACGCCCAAACTTTTGGCTCAGAGAAATCGGGATTACCATCAACCAAAACGACTCCCTTGTATTTCACTTGATCCGGAGGGCTCAACCCACCAAGCTGACCCCAATCAGCCGCTGGGGAAGGTGATGCCATATCAGATGAATGGTCAGCCATATCCAGGTTGCCATGGTCGGTCGGTTCTCGAACATGTCGCGACGGGTGAGAATCTTCACCTCGGCCATAAACGATCAGGACGCCTCTGTTCTGTTCTTGACTGATGGGATATTCGCTGATGTATCGAACACCTTCGCGCTCAACATGGTGTTTGGTAAGCTCACGAATCGAAGGCCATTCCAACAGCAGGCCTGCCAAAGTCGTATGGTTGATTGGAATCGCGGGCTCTCCAGGGGGCACGGGTGGGCCAGGTTCAACCTCCATCTCATCCTCAGCTATCATACGCAGTGCCATGGGCTCCGACGATGGTGGGTCGCGATGAGCGACGTCATTGTACGGGTCCACAGAACCGCCGTTGGCAGCGTAAGGTGATGCTGGCGCTCGCTTGTATTCGTCCCCCACTGACGGTTCCGTCTTAAGAGCTGATGTCGCAACATGCTTGGGCAAGAGGGACTCCATCTTGATCAATCTCTGATCAAATCGCCCCAGATGCGACATGATCCAGTTCAGCGAAGTCTGAACCGAACCGAGACCTTCTAGAATGCCAGCTTGGGCCTTATCCGTCCTGTCTGCCAATTTAGTTGTTACTTTTAAGTCAATGGAGCTTTTAAGAAACCTACGGCCTTAGTATGGGTTTGCGGTATTTGCAATCCATCCCTGTTTCTTTGCATCTTCCGCATGGCACCGTCTCATCGCACCTGGCCTTCAGC
>PVQA01000953.1:856-12209 GCA_002980515.1 Fusarium burgessii | reverse complement strand
ATGGATTGATTACGTAACAACATGTCTCATGGATTGACGTTGACGTGGATTGAAGTCAACATATTGATCAATACCGTGGAAGTCGTGGGTTGATTCCCTACCCTGCGTCGCGGCACCTCGAAGGGTTGAAAATCGAAGCCTCGGTCTCCAGCAGGCAGAAAAACCGGTCTCCGGGTGCTATCACCGTCATGCTCTTGAAGGCTATTATCTTCATTTATAAAGCTATTATCATCGTACGGGTTGACTGCCTCTATAGGGAGTGATAAAGGTACCGATTGGGAAGTCATTATCTCATTGAGACTTGACCCCCTTGCACCGTAGCCATGTGCCTTTTCCTCTGACCGTTGGTAATGTCGTACATGAATGTTGCTGAGTGCTCAATTCGCATCATGGGTTGGTTGACTATGCTTTGTTCAACGGCTACAGCAGCCGAGCTATTGACGTTGGAGTACTGTAATACGGGGTGAATGCAGGGAGGCACAGAGCCAACGGAGTGTTGGAGCGGCCTGAAGTTCCTTAAAGTTGCGGGAATTGAGATGGACCTAGGTTTGCTACAGGCTGGTACAGGTAAGAGGGCGTATAGGCGGCAGAGAGACGAGAGAGATTGCGATGCTAAAGCTCGTCACCAGTAGTAGAAACTAAGCTAATTTAGCTAATTCTTTGACTTCATAAAATTGGGGTTCAAAAGTCTGAGAACGCCAACCCCACCTTCACGTAAAACACCAACGCGTATCGCCTCTGCATCTTCAATTGTCCACAACTTTAGCAAATGGAGGTCAATTCGAATAATATTTTTATCAAAATATGCGCCCAAAGGAGGAGAAATAAGGAATTCAGCGAGGTAGAGACGGGAAGGTCATATCGCGGCGTCGCGCATGACGCGCAAACGTCACCATCAGCTGTCTACGAAATCGTTCAACGCTGGAAAACTCAACGATCTTTGGCTCAAAAACGACGGACAGGGCGTCCTAAGAAACTTACGGTTCGTGAGATTCTCTTGATTCCAATATCGCTAAAAATGCGACCGCAGAATCACATATGAATCGCTTGTCAATTATATGGAGGCAAAATCTCCCGGTCGACATTACGCCGCGTTGTCCGACTTCACTATGGTCGCAAATGGAAAGCAATGCAGCGGATTCCGCTATCAAAAGAAATATCAAGACAACGTCTTTTATGGTGTCAAGGTTGGAGGGATGCAATCGACGAATTGATCGAGATATTGCTCTTCAAAGATCGCGTGTCGTTCTAACCCGGGAATTCTTCACTCAACTAACGACAACTTCAGACAATTTTCAGCGATGAGTCTACAATTCAGCCCCAACCTAACTATAAACGAGGTTGGATCTTCTGCAAGCCTCATGAGAAGTTCATGAGGCCATTCGTTAATATTACAGTACATGGGAAGTCTAAAATATCGATCATGGTTTGGGGAGCAATCTGCAGAGGCGGAAAATCTGATATCGTGATTATGACACGCGATGAGACTTCCAAGAAGAATGGTTATACTTCTAAGGGTTATCAATATGCTTTAGAAGAGGGATTACTTCCTATTTATGACGGAATGAGACGTTTCCAACAAGATAACGTCAAGATTCATATCTCCCAGTCATCAATATAGTGGCTGATGGAGCATGGAATTGAGTTCATCGACTGGCCTGCACATTCGCCTGATCTCAACCCCATTGAGCATATTTGGAAGCTTTCAAAGTTGAAAATAAGGAAGATGCTCCCTCACTTAGAACACCTGAAAAAGAACGAAACGAATATCACAGAATTGATCAAATGCATCAAGTTGGCGTGGGCAGCAATTACAACAGAAGAGATTAATACCCTAATTGACTCTTTGCCGCGCCGGATCGAAGCTTACATCCGGGCCCAGGGTTGCTATACCATATATTAAAGAGCAGACTCAGGGCTTTTAATTGATATATAAAGCACCATAATTGACCGTCAATTGAAGGATTTCTCTACAAGTGAAGTTATCGCGGTAAAATGTATTGAGGTGGTTGGGGTGTGGAGCGTTCGCAGACTTTTGAACACTAATTTTAACGTCAACCAACCAAGCAAAGCAAGCCACTCTTATCGAGTAAATCAAGTCAAGCAAGGGGGTCCCGCCAACCAAGTCAAGTAGAGAGTCCAAATTTTGCTTTACTTGGTTGATGGACACACTGTCTTTACGCGGCCGAGCCTTTAGGTATATTAATTTGTTGATAGCAACTCCACCCATAAATCTGATTCACCTAAGCAATCTACGAAACAAATTGAATAAATGAAAAGAACTGGCTTTAAAATGCTATGTGGGATCTTTAATACGTAATAGCGCGAACTAATTGGACCGGTTAGCGACCACTAAGCCCTACTGGGTATATAATGATTGTCCTTCAGTAGTCGCTGCTTCCACAGGGCGTCATGACCTTATGTGAGCCCACTATAACAAGCCAAGAGCTGTCCGACCACAAAGTTGCGATGGACTAAGCGTCGGCCTTGGCGGGCACTTCCTCTTAGTCATAATCCTCCATGCTATAGACGTCGTCGACGTCGATGACTGCGTCCTGATACTGCTGGTACTCCGATACCAGGTCATTCATATTGGACTCAGCTTCCGTAAATTCCATCTCGTCCATGCCTTCTCCAGCATACCAGTGCAAGAAGGCCTTGCGGCGGAACATAGCTGTGAACTGCTCGCCAACGCGCTTAAAGATCTCTTGGATGGCGGTCGAGTTACCGACAAAAGTGGAGGACATCTTCAACCCCTGCGGCGGGACAGAGCATAGACTTGTCTGCACGTTATTGGGAATCCATTCAACAAAGTAAACCGAGTTCTTCTGCTGAACCTTGTGCATCTGGTCCTCCACCTCCTTCGCAGATACCTTTCCGCGAAAGATGGCAGAGCAGGTCAGGTAGCGGCCGTTTCGGAAATCAGAGCCAGTCATCATGTTCTTGGGGTCAAACAATTGCTGGGTAAGCTCAGGGACGGAGACAGCACTGAACGAGTGCGAGCCACGGCCAGTGAGGGGCGCAAAGCTAACCATAAAGAAGTGTAGGCGGGGGAAGGGGACCTAGATGACAAGAGGAGAAATGCTTAGCCATAACGTTCTTCGATGACGGTGATATGGGCCTGGATGAGAGGAGTCTTCCTACCAAGTTAACGGCCATCTTGCGAAGGTCAGAGTTTAGCTGTCCGGGAAAGCGCAGCGAAGTTGACACGCCGGACATGACGGTTGACACGAGGTGATTAAGGTCGCCATACGAAGGGTTCGACAGCTTCAAGGTACCCTTGCAGATATTATACAGAGCCTCGTTGTCGATACAGAAAGTCGCATCTGAGTTCTCAACCAGCTGGTGGACCGAAAGCGTGGCGTTATACGGCTCCACGACGGTATCGGACACCTTGGGAGACGGTACTACACTGAAGGTAGCCATCATACGGTCCGGGAACTCTAAATAGGGGGTTAGAACCGTGAGAGACAGCGCATCGAAATGTGCATCACATCAGTGGTATCAATCTCACCCTCACGAATCTTGGAAATCAGCAGCGTGCCCATGCCGGAGCCCGTACCGCCACCGAGCGAGTGGGTGATTTGGAAGCCTTGGAGGGAGTCGCAGCCTTCGGCCTCGCGACGGACCACGTCCAGTACCTGATCAACCAACTCGGCGCCCTCGGTGTAGTGACCCTTAGCCCAGTTATTTCCGGCGCTCGAGTGTCCAAAGACAAAGTTGTCGGGACGAAAGAGCTGGCTAAGCGGGCCGGAGCGCACCGCATCCATTGTGCCAGGTTCTAGGTCAACGAGCACGGCGCGTGGCACGTACTTGTTGCTAGATGTCTATGCGAACTCAATCAGAGGCCGAGGATAGTTTGGAATGGGTCACGCAGTATCACGCACCTCGTTGAAATAGACGTTCATGCGCGCAAGCTGTAGTTCGGAGGTCCCATTATACCTATATTGATGCGTGAGAAGGATGAATATTGAGTGGCGTTTCGAATGGGTTGCCTACATGCCACTGCTATCCAAACCATGCTCGCCCGAAATGGTCTGCCAGAAGGCAGAGCCGATTTGGTTGCCCTATTGGGGTTAAATATACTGCATTAGGAAGAAATGAGAAAGAAATGTAACGAGAAGGGCATGATACTCACACATTGGCCAGCTTGGAGATGCACCTATAGCGAAAAGGGAATTCAAGGTTAGTTTGTGGAGCTTCCAAGGCAGGATTAGAAGCGGACTCACAATCTCACGCATAGTGAGCTCAATTCAGCAGTGGTGGTTATTAAGCGCCGATAAGTCTGTTCAGCGTGAGAGAACAAAAGACAACGTTGAAACGGTGGGAAGGTGGGGTTAACAGTGAAAGGCGCGACGACTGGTACGTAATAAGTAAGTCTACAGCCATGATAAGGCAGTATCCAACGAGGTCATACACCGCCTTACGGGCTAACCCCTAAGTAGAGGGGTAACGCGCCCCCCTGTTGGATTGCGATGCTCAAAACGCCTCCATAAGCATATCTTGTTTATGAGCATACTGCCTTGAAATGCTGATGACGCCATAGAATGACGGCAAATTAATTGACTGTTCCAAAACTGTTGAGGAAGTGAAGCCTCGTACCTCGAGCCCTGGCTTTAGATTATCACTACTTGATGTTTTTTTCATACTCTGTCTAGTAACGTATTCGAGTGCAACACTCCGATTTTCACACAAAATAGTGATTTAAAATAATTCGCGATAATTTAAAACCACATCCAAAACGAACGGAACTTGCAAGTTTCGCTGGCTACGAGCCAATATATGCTTAAACACCTTACGGAGTACTATTCACTTTTTTTCAGAGATTTATCAAAAGAAAAAGACAATTCGCACTGTCTATTTGCTTGTTTTGATATCTAGCAAGGTTCTAGAGCGAACTAAGATGTTTATAACCATCTAATCTTATGACTCTTAATCTAATAAATCTGATTATATCCTTTTTGGGTTTTAATCAATCATGTGGTCGATATTGGAAAATCGAATATTTCTGCTTTTAGCTGTACAGTATGGGTGTTGCACTCGCTGGTTTGTTGCACTCGCTAGTGGGATACGTTACCCACTCGTACTTCTGGATCGGTCCTTAATTAAATCATTTTTCGCTATAGAATAAACTAAACTACCGTTAGCGAGCATTATCGTAACAAATAGTACTAAACGTCTATTCTTCCCTATCTACGTCCAGGAGCTAGGCTACGTCACGATATCTGTGCCAACAGCAGCGTTACTTACAGTAGTCAGCGAACAGTCCCGATGAGGCGATATTGGAGCGGGTGTTGGATGCCGATAGAGTCAGGACTCAGTAACTAGTGGCACCTTTCTATTGCAAATTTGTTTAATTAAATCTAAAAGCTATCTTGCGATGCTCGACGCCATTCCAGTACCTGCACCAGCGAGAGTTTTAATCGACTGAATGGACCATCGTGCTGTGATACTCTCTAGATAGAATATTGATTTCTTGGAAATAGCGCCCATGACGAAAACAATGGGGGGTTTAATACTGTTGTTGGATACGCAGCTATACGATGGGGTGAGTGTATTAAGATGTGGAGCAGAATGTTGTGATGTTATTCTGTCAGGGAGGGGTTGGTTCAATTCCCCCTCCTTTTCTGGATACAAGAATAATATTGTGACAAAGGAAAGTGGAGTCCATTCCTGTTGGATTAGTGATAGCGCCTCGATAAAGAAACTTGTATTTTGTGGGTCCCCAGATGTATCAATACCGGGTGGCGGGGAAAACACCTGAAAAAGACAGAACAGAAAAGAAAAGAAGGACGAGCTCGGGGGGCCTAGATTGATCCTCAAGTGTGAAAATTAACCTCATTTTAATTGGACATCAACCCTACTCGCGTATCCAACACACTTTTGCTAGTGGCGTAACGGTTATCTGGCAATTAGGCTGCTTCAGGTTCCCCGGAGTTATCTTCATCATGACTGCGGTCATGTGGGACGAGGTATGGGTTGGAGATCCTCCACAGCCATTGGGATAATGTACTTATCAAGCGAATGGGCATAAATCGGATTATTTTCTCAATGCTTGCATTCAAGAAAGTAAGAATACAAAGGTAGGAGGAGGCTGTTTGCCTAGCGTCATTGGCTTGTCAGCTCGAGTGTTGCTATTGGCTTATCGACGATGTGACAGGGCTTGGCGCGGAACCGGAGGTATCAGTCCGCTCTTGGCTCTTCCCGGCCTATCTGGCCCATGCTGGCAGGATATAAAACGGTCCCTGGGAATGGTCAATCCCTTTCACATTGCAATAACAGAAAACTCAGACAATAGCCTTCATTCAGTGAACCGAAGAGCCTCGCGTAAAACTGAACTGCCAACATGTGCACCAACACCACTGCTCCGGGCGAGGGATTCTCACCGGGACAGATAGAATATCTTTCGCTGCTCATCTTGTTTGGCGCTGAGCTCGTCATAGCTCTAACAGTCTTTTCTTCCTGGTCCGTTTCTCCACGTACGCTAATGGGGTTGCTAGTTGTTTTTATCCCGTCTTGGTAATTAACAGAGGCCAAAGGTATATTGTATGGCGACTGGAACGCGAATGTGTGAGCGTTCATGCGGATGATCTAGAGTCCGCGGGTCTTTTCTTTTCAGTTGAGAACTTGGACCGAGCAATTCCAGCCCGGACATGCAAGGAATGGAAAGCAGAAATCCAAAATGCGGGAAACTCCGCTGAGCGGAACAGCACCTTTCTCCTCTGGTAGGGGCTTCTGAAAACTTAAAAGAACGATGTTTAGGCTCTAATATAATATCTAGCGCCATTTGTTTCGGGACGTTGCAAGAAAGGGACATGGTCCGTCATTTGCCCTGCGGCCATGTCTTTCATTCAAATTGCCTCACAAAATGGTTCCTGAAACAGCACGACACCTGTCCTATGTGTAGACATTGCTATATGCCACACACAGCCAGAAGCTTGAGACCATCATCTGCAACCGAAAGACACTATCCATCTAGGGTCAGGACCCCCACAACCCCATAAATGGGCTTCGTCTATCGGAAAGAGGACTAGCTCCCTCCACTTACCTACTCTACTACAAGAGCAGGAGCCAGAGCCAGAGCCATCAGTGGGAAATATCCGCTAGGCAGGCACTTTGTTGGACCTTCCTTCTTGGTATGGCCCTTATTAATAGCTATATTGCTCAACTAAATGGTCCCCAGCCAAATTGGAAGAGATATACGACTCAAAGGGAGTGGCGAGAGTGCATTTACAACGCGTTATTCAACACATATCATGAAGAAAGTCAGTCAAGGAAGAGGTATCGCGCAGGGGACGAATCCGACCCTGAAATACAGCAAAAAGAGCACCTTCTTGTCCGCCGGAAGATGAGGTCGGATTGCTTTGCTTGTCAGGGCTTTCGGCAAGGCCAAGTGAGGTCAAAAAGCCAAAAAAAAAAAGGAGGCCCCTTGGGGAGGATGGCGGCAATGCAAGAAGGGGGCAGACTGATTATTGGTGTAGCGTGTGTATGGTTCCTCTTTGTAACTACTGGAATTGCTGGTACTTCTAGCATAATAGAAATTAGGTAGGCAATAAAGTACCTCTTGTTTGTGGCATTTTAATTGGACCGACCCCGCTGTCAGTACGAGAATTGAGGCTTGTGGGCACTGAGGAGATAGGGCTCATAGTGGCAATGCTTGTGTGCTGTCGCGCTGGTGCACTACAGTTCGAACCCGCTTTCTAGCGCTCCACCAATCGCTCGGTCAGCCATCTCCAGTGACCTTCTGTCAGACTGATCTGATGATGGTACGCCAACGTCACCCTTTCTAACGCCTTGTGACATCTCACATGCATGGCTGGAGTATATATTAGGAAACTTCAGATACTATTGGACAATACTGGCCGCAATGACGTTTTGATGATTTGAGCCGCCTGCGGTGTGGTGGTTTCACATGTTACTTTTGAGACAATTTGCTCATCGTATCATGACTTTGAAAACTATGATGGTACACTTCAGGTCCTCTGAGGCCTAGGAAGAGCGATATGCTCGGAGTCATTGGTTTTTCTCCAATGTCACTCCCCGCACTGGCAGCAGGGTTATCATGTCTTCGAAGACCCTTGGACCCACGGCCATATTCACCATAAACAAAAGTCAACATTGAATCACCAATCACACCTTCAACATGTACCACAAATCCCTGCTCCACCATCATAGCCAAATCTAATAAACCTCCGCCTGCCAGGATGCTTTTCTCTACGCCAGCTTCTTGCTGTGTTCTGTGGAAAGCTATGCATTGCAATCGTTTGCCTCATATATTATACCATACGTAAGATACAGCTCTGTCATCTATCTCTCCCAGATTACATACGAAAAAGGACGGCTCAAGCGCGAGCTTTCAACCAGTATCCAATCATTTCCCTGCTGTTTCCGCTTGCATTCCGTCGACACTTGACCCCCGCTCGCACGCAGACACATGGAGGCAAGATCAGAAGCCATAAGTGCCCCGGCAATGCCACTACGATCGCGTCGTCCAACCCAGCAATATCGTGGTGTGACGTCCATCTGTTCGATCACTTCAAGAGATTCAACTTTACATACCTCCAAAGATAATAGTATCTTCCAAACTTTCGGCAAGGATTTCAAGACTTCCACAGACTTGAAAGAATGTGCCAGGCGGATTTTGCGATTGAATACCCTGCCATCACAAGCCACTTCGAAAAAGAAGCCCCAAGGCGACCCTCAACATGGGCATCCCAATTGTACTGCAAACGAAAGGGTCACATTGAATCAACAACATAATGGAGGACTGAACTGTGCTTCCTCTGCGACAATGCTCAGTTACACTGCGATTGTTACAACTGATGGAGGTCACATCCAAAGAGGGAGAGAAAAGATACAGCAACAGTCACGTCCGGCTCTGCATTTATTTGGTCATCGTCGCAGCGCGGAAAAGCGGCCTTCGTTCAAGACTGTTCATTTTGACCCCGATTTGGAGCATGTAAGCTACTTTTCAAACGCTGACAAACCACTGACAATCGACGCAAGTCCATCATTTGTGAGCAAGAATCCACTCTTGGATGAACGGATAGCCAACCAGCAAGTAGCCTCGACGCCTCAATGGGAAATCTTTACACCTAACTTCCCAATGATGATTCGACCCGAAAGTCGATGGATGTCAGAGTCTAAAGACTCTATTTTTCTAGTCGTCGCATGGCTCTCTATGCCCTTATCGTGGTAGCCAACTTGGCCTTTGAAAAATCCAGCATTTGCCGTTTTACGCGAGATTATTGGAAGACGGTCTCCGAAACCCCAGCGCAGTATTATCGTGCGCCAAGCTCTAGGAGTGGGCAAAATTACGACAAGTTTGTTGTTGGCATTAGGCTCTTTGATGCGGATGAGCTTGATTCGAGCCCTTTGTTCTTTTATGTGCGATATATCGTAAATGGTCAGGAATATTGGGATGATAACTCAGGCCTCAACTTCGAGGTGGATTTCAGAAGAAAGCTTGACTCGAGACCAATATCATTTCAAGTATAAACAAAGCACCAGAGCGCACGCCCAGACTTGCCTATCCTAATATTCAGGATAACACACTATACTGATATGATATCGGCTTAGCAGGATAGCAGAGATGATATCAGGATATCATATCAGGATAGGCAAGTCTGCTTCTAGCTGTGCCTTAACCTATCATAGTGATATTGTCTGAGGGATAGGTGAGTGTATATTAGACTCATGTTGGCAGGCTTATAAGAAATATAACTATCCCTTGAGCTGTGGAAAACCTCCCGCCAGGTCACGGCAGGGGGGTGCAGCCAATTAAAATGCATCGGATCAAAGATACCTAAGCCCCCCCCCTATTTTAGCCTATGATAGAAGTACCAGCAATCTCTCGAGTTACAAATCGCTACATCACACTGCTCACATCCCCAAATCGATTGACGCCTTCTTTTGTTGTAGCCGACCGGGGCCAAGGGCCTCCTTGCACTTCTTGACCTCGGCTGCCCTAATTGAAGCCCTTTGCAAGCAAGGCAATCTGATTTTTTCCTTCTTCGGACGTGCTTATGTTGTGCCACGGGACTTTTCTGTTATTTCGTGTTCTTGGCTATCAATAACGCCACTCTGGAGTAAGCTATTAACCCAGTCATTAGTGTATTTGACCCAGCTATTGACTATGGAAATAGGTATGAAGTGTTGGAAAAGGAACAGCTGGTTCTCGGGCAGCTGCTTGACAACAATCTCTCGTCGCGGCACTTGGAAGGGTTGAAAATCGAAGCCTCGGTCTTCGGCAGGCAGAAAAGCCGGTCTCCGGGTGCTATCACCCTCATGCTCTTGAAGGCTATTATCTTCATTGATAAAGCTGTTATCATACGCGTTGAGAGCCTCCTCCGATATCTCTATAGGTGCCAATTGGGAAGTCATTGATTAATCCGAAAGAATTTCTATGGGGATGTAAGCGGAATCAATCAATGACGCATTACCCGGTGGGTTCAGATCCAGTTTTCCCCACCTCTAAAGAGGTGGTAACGTAATTCGTAACCGCATACAAACCATAACCACCAAATCTTAACTCTATATACCACAACTTTATCAATTCTCAACAGAATTTCTCCAAATTTTGAATACTTTATTTTTCGCACCTTATTTCACTATGGCCCAAATTTCAGAAAAATCCAAGAAGGCTGCGCAAGCCGGCGCCCGCGCTTGGCTTGCAAGGTCGTCCCAATCCAGGTCAACGCATCATAACCCCGCTCCAGCCTCCCTCTCACAATCTGCTATCGCAGCTTAACACCACGCAAATCTGCCTCTTATGAAGAAATATATATATCTCCTGAAAGCTGGAAAGCCGTTGCCAAAGACCAGCACATCTATTTCTGGAGGAGGGCGGCCAATGGCGCTCACAAAGGCAGAAGAAGATGCTCTTATCCAATATCTCAAGGACGTCGAAAACAGCGCCTTTGCCGTAACTGAAGCGGCAATACGCAATTATGCCAGTTTTCTTCGGTGTTTTCGATTGAAAGGACCAAAAACGAAGTTATCGTCAGCTTGGGTACGGAGATTTAAAAAGCGCCATCCAGAAATAGTCTGTAATCGTCCCAAAGTCAAGGAAGTTATCCGTAGAAGCGCAGAGACGGATATTCCTCGTATGGAATCGTGGTTTTCGGGATATAAAGAAACGCTCACCACTAAGAAAATACGGCCTCAAAATCTCTAAAATTTCGATGAGAGTCCAATGTATATTGGCTGGGTTGATAGTAGCCCAAAGATATTCTCAATTCGCAAAAAGAAGAACGCAAGACCAATTGCCTTTCAGCCCGGAAATAAGGAGTCAATGACCGCCGTTAACGCAATTAGCGCCACCGGGAAATAGATTCCTTCATTTCTTATCTTT
>PVQA01000952.1:311-12378 GCA_002980515.1 Fusarium burgessii | reverse complement strand
CTGGCTCATTTGAAGAACGCGACCAGTTTGGACACACAGCACTTCACCTCATGGCTGCGCGATTCAGATCCAATGATCTCTTCCAGGCAATTATCTCCGACCAGTGCCGCTATGTCCTCAATGTGCAGAATACAGCTGGTCAAACATTTCTCCACGTATTGCACAACAACTGGTTTCTACCTCAAAACCAGGAGTTGTTGAAGCAGTTGTTGGATACCCTTTCTGTGAAAAGGTTCAATTTCAGTGCGCGCGACTGCTATGGACGCTCATTCTCGCATATTCTCCTACTAAGGGATGCATCGCCTGAGTTACGAAACTATGCACTTGGATTGTGCAGTGCCACTAGCTATCAGAAGAGAGATGCTTTCAACATGACGCCAACTTATTCAGCTATCCCCGAGCCTGAAATGGGCATTAGTAGAGAAGACACACAGGCAATGGACCTCGATCCTTCTGTACCAATGTCCCGACAAGCTAGCATGGCGGATGCTTGGCATCAAGACGATATCCTAAAGGAGGCACAGCTTCTCAAGTGCGTCAGGATAGCTGAGACTAATCCCCGACACGAAGACTCCGAAGGACGCAATGGTTTGCACTGTCTCGCAGCTGCTACGCTCAGCAACACCAGTATCAAAGAAAAATACTACCTCGACGAGAATGGCGTACCGATCGGCCGAAAGCCAAGAAAGGACAAGACCGTTAAGAATTTGGACTCGAGCACCGAAAAGTTACAATTCCGCCTTGAGCTCCTACAGAACTTGCTCGATGCAGGCGTCGATCCAAACCACTACGACATCCACGGCAACACACCCCTCATGGCATTCGCCGCTCAACTCCCCGAAGACGACGACTACAAAATTGGCCCGGATATCATACGAGAACTCATAGACGGCGGTGCACAAGTCAACGCTCGAAATAGGTCAGGTGAAACAGCACTGCACATTGCTGTTCGTTGCGGTCGCAAACTCGCTGTTAAACAGCTCGTGGAAAGCGGTGCGTGCGTACATGTTCGCGATTCAGCGGGGAGAAGTCTCCTGGAAGTAGCAGATGTCAAGATGAAGAGTTTGAGAGGGCATGATGATGCCGAGTATGCGCACCTTGAGGCGTGTAGAGCGTGGTTGAGTGGGATTTCGGGAGGGGCGGTGCAGGAACCGACGGTTTTGCAGGAGTGGGAGGTTTTCTCTGGCGATGAGAGTTGAGAAGATGTATTATGATGAATGATTTTGTATATCCTTGAGGGCTGGTCTTTTGGGATGGCGTTGGGATATAAGCGGATACCCAGGTGTTGTACGGCAAAAGATGGCATAGACTTGCTTTCACTTTATACATGTGGAGTTGGATCTTCTCCGCACAATGGAAGAAAAGAATTAAAAGCAACATATCTCTGAATTTCTTGCAGTTACGGTGATCATATGCTGTAAAGTATACTCGCATACGCCACCACTCTACATCAAACCTCTTGAACTATGGACATATTAAGAATCAGAGGGATCCATCTTAACTACAGTAAAATCGTCTACAATAACTCTATGCCATTTTAACTCCGACATAATTGACGAGCCTCGCTCAACCGTTACTCCCCGGATTTAGAGAGCTCAGTAATCCTCCCAAACCCTTCACAATTCTCCATGCATCCTAATTCTATAGACGGACAACTGTACTTCTTCCGTCATCCTGCAGTGCGATAATATCCTTGCTCTCCATACTTAAGTCCGAAAACGAGGGTTGTCTTATTTCTACTCACGATGTGATTGGCCTTTCGGACATCTTGGCGAATAGCGTCAGCATCGGCCCTCCCACCCACATATGCTGACGCCAGCCGCTGGGTGGGAGAGGCCGATGGCTGACGCCAGCCGCGATATACTGCAACATCTGTACTTCTTTTTGTTGGTATGAACTACACAATCTCGACGACATCAATTTCGGCGTTTAAGAAATGGGTTTGAGTATAAATATTGTGGGAGATTCCCACCTGAGTAGACTTATCATCATCAACAGTCTCGATTCAGAACAACTACTCACCAACACACAACTTGAACATTCATAAACCATTAATCAATCACAATGTCTCCTCACTCTGCTTCAACTACTACCAATGACCTCGTTAACGAGTATGCCGACATCATCAAGGGCAAAACCATACTCACAACAGGTGTCACACCCAACAGTCTCGGCGCAACTTTCATCTTGGAAACAGCCTCCAAGTCCCCAGAGCTCCTCATCCTCGCTGGCCGCAACGCCTCCAAGCTCCAGGATATGTCTGAGGCCATCACAAAAGCCAATCCAACCGTCAAGACCCGCTCTCTTGTGGTAGATCTTGGCTCTTTGGCTTCAGTGCGAAAAGCTGCTGAAGAGGTCAACGGCTGGAGTGATGTGCCTAGCATTGACATTGTCGTTAACAATGCTGGTGTCATGGCTATTCCGTATACCAAGAGCAGCGATGGTTACGAGATGCAGTTTGCGATTTGTCATCTTGGGCATTTCCTTTTGACAAACTTGATCATGGATAAGATTCTCGCTTCAAAGTCACCTCGTGTTGTCAACATCTCGAGCAATGGTCATAGCCTTGGTCCCATCCGCTTCGCTGATCCACACTTTAGTGTAAGTCTCTTAATCTCTCATCACAAGCCATACTAACTTGAGCAGAACGGCGAGATTTATGACCAGTGGAGTGCCTATGGCCAATCCAAGACTGCAAACATGCTCTTCTCTGTATCTCTTGCTCAAAAGCTCGGAAGTCGCGGTCTTCAATCTTACAGTGTTCATCCTGGCCTCATCCTATCAACTGGTCTTGGTACACATCTGGACTTTGCCAGCATGGACGCTGATCTTGGCACTTTCAGTACGTTATTTCACCACTCTTCTACTGTCTACGACTAACAAATCTCAGTCATGTCTCATCGCGCACGAGGTAATTCCGAAGGATGGACTGCTATTCCCGCTGTTCCTGTCGAAGTCGGTGCTGCGACACATGCATTCGCTGCTTTTGACCCAAACATCAAGGGTAAGATGATTCACTCTCATGGAGGTGAATACATGCTAATTTTTAATAGCAAGCAACGGTGCCTATCTTTTGGAGGCCAGAGTTTCTGACCCTTATGTTGATACTGTCAAGTCTTGGGCGCGCGACCCTGTTGAGGCTGAGAAGCTGTGGAGATTAAGTGAGGAGCTTGTTGGACAGAAGTTTGGTTATTAATTTCTGCAATAAGTTTATTTGCTTTGAGTTAAAAAAGTTGTTGGGACTTGGTATAAATTGTAATTGACTACTCATCGAAAAATCAATTCCTCTATATTACTTGCATCTAATTGTTTTCATCTTCAAATACCGCGAACTGAACCCAATAGTTATGGATAAGCTGTTTCAATACAGACGATCGCTACGTAAAATCACAATTTTGTTTCCTCTGCTCCCATCCCTATCCATAAGTTAATAAATCATGACCTAGGTGAAGAAAAAGGTCCGCTTCTTCGTGTGGTGGCTTTTCAATCCTAAACAAGCCCTGTCATGTCGTACCAGCGTCTCGGGACTGATATGTGATGTACGACTTCAGAAAAGACCGATGATGTAACAAATACCATGCACCAATCTAACTTCTCCTGACCCAGTCGAATGTTGAATTACTATAAGATTTAGCGAAATACCAAAAGTTTAACCTTTGAATGAAGTTGTGTACTTTCTCACCTGACAGCTCAACATGACCCGTCAAGGTGCTGTGGCATGCTTTGGTTGGCGCATCACCCACAAGTGTTGAATCATCAAGGTTAATGCGGTGAAGCACTTCACGCAATACAAGCAATAATTCACAAAGAGATAAAAAACATGCAAAAAAGTGTAGGCAAAACATTCGGCAGTCCAATCAATAGCAAACATTGATATTTCGCAAATTGCAGTCCCTCATCCGCTGAAAACTAGCCCAGGCAGAGCGGATAGCGCTGGGTTGTGGCGCTGAGCTGCCTGTTTGGCGGCGCAAGGTTGCGTGCTACCACAGCGCCTTCTCCTCCGGCCTGGGCTGTGGCTGCCTGCCCCCGCCGATCACCCATCGGCCACTGATATGAAGCTTCCGCTACTTCTCCAACTTCACTCCATCATTTTTGTTTCTGCAACACCATCGATACTCTGTATCTTCACTCTCTCTTCGCTTCATCTCTCGTCGTTGTTGCGACGCCTTCTCTCTTTTGATTGTCTTTCACTATTTACCCCTCCTTCATGATCGCGAGATAGCGATAAGCTCATGGCCCACGCCTATCATGAGTGCTCTCAACATTGATAGTGCCCAAGATGGCGTCACTGTTCAACACCCTCCGGAATACAAGGGCACAGATTCTTCTACTGAGTCGCCAATACAAACAATAGAGACTCCTCTCAAGTTCGAAATACCCCAAGATTGCCGCACCTTCTCGCCTTTCGCCCGTCTGCCGCCAGAAATACGAGCCCAGATATGGCAAGCTACCCTGGAGACTCCTGGCATGCACTTTCTCAAAATCGACACCGACTACCATCCATCAACAGGACTTGGGAAATGGTGGCTCAAAGAATCCTTACTTCACGCAAACTCTGACGAGGATGATGAGGAGTCTGATCCTATCGCCTACGAGGTCAAAAGGGAAACCCGACCAACTTCAAAGGTGTATGGTACACTGAAACCTCTCTACCCCACTCCACAAGCCGATATATCTTATTACACGAGCCTTCATCAACAACTCACCAAACTCTCGGTTACATGCAATGAAGCTGCAGCTGTGGCCAAGAGTCTCACAAATCGGTCCGCCACTTTCCGGCTCAACACTGGTCGGATCGTGAGCCTCAACTCCTCCTCGGATATTATTTATCTTGAATACGTCCCACCTGAAGTCTACGAGGACAGTATACGCTTCCACAGGGCTTTGAACTGTTCAGGGCTGGATCAAATTCGAAAGGTCGCAGTCAGATATTGCCACAAGTGGTATGAGCAACAATCGCCTAGGCGATGTCCAAACTGCGGCCTAATCCACAACAGCCCTGATAGAGTCAGGTACCCAAAACACCTATACAGGTTTCTGGCCCAATATCTTCCCAATCTGGAGCAGTTCTTCTTTGTTGATTATCTCATTCTGCGCAAGTCTGACCTCAATGCTACCACGGATCGCCACGGGTTCCAGAATAACTTGAAAGGTAAGCGATTGATGACAAAGGCTTGGAAGACCATGCCACTAACTGCATAAGCGAAAGCCGGTACATGCAGATTTGAGGGCGGGAATAGAAGCTATTTCGAAGCGGACGAACAAGACTGGACCATCAACTCCCGAGTTCTTAAAGTCAAAACATGGCTACAAGATAATTTCGTTAAATACGCCAAGGCGAGCAAGCTGAGCACCCACAAGAACCCAGAGAAAGTCGAATTCGGTGTTTTGGCTTGCGAATGGAATGTCGAACCACCATTAGAGCCAAGGAAGGCTCCAGCGACACCGGTCAAGAAAGGAAGAAACAAGAGAGCTAATAGTGAAGAGCACACTTTATCGAGGATGACCCGACGAGGATCAACGCCGACGGGATCAAGCCCCGTCATCGAGAGCCTTCCATACGACGTGACGGTTCGCTTCCCGTTCGTCTTTGACGCATGCGGCAACAACAACTTTGAATTCACCTTTTCAATGTCCCTATAATGGTTTTAAATGGATTTCATTTGGCTTTTGCGAGGAGTTGAGGTTAAAGATGGGATTTGGGCTAACCAGCCAGCACTTTGATGCTTCAACAGGACGGCGGTGCACATCACGCCCTAGTGCTTAGTCATGGATTATCGTTAAAGAGATTAGATTAACTTAGAGTATACACTTTTATCATGAAGCAGTCACTTTGAACCTGAGCTCTACGACTACGTCTCACTCGTACACCACGAAAACCTCTCTCATACTACCTAGGTTGCAATGGACTCTAGTCAGATTGGCCTCAGTAGATCCCCATCATCGTGAACTCATCCAGCATGTCTTTTGTTATCCTGTTTATCTCCATCAACTTAATCGGTCGACTCGTCCACCCATCCTCTACATCTCCCAACTCAGTGTTCAACATATCTCGATATCGTTGATTGGTCAACAGACCCGTCCAAGCGCTCTGGCTCGACCACGGACTAGGTAGTCCTATGACGATATTCATCTGACTCATAATGTGCCGAAACATCTCGGAGAAGAGCACGAATTGGGTCGACGGCTCTATCAGAGGTACATCGGCAAACGACATCGGCGCGGCATCGATGAGGTCCTGATGTGGATCCGATATGGAGTTGAGTATGATCTTGAGCACAACCTCAAGATGCTTGATGAGTTGTACGTAGCACGATATTATTAGAAACATTGTCGGCGAGTCGAATACTGGGGGAAGCTCAGGTGTGGTGCTTCCGGATGTTGGCGCCGTTTCACCTGGTGAGGAAGACGTCGACTCTGGAGACTCTGTGTTTGCCGTCAAGGACATCATCACTCTGTTCGTATGGGGCCTGCGACCCTGACACAGCACAGTCCGCGTCCCGAGCTGTCGATGCAATGTCTTCAGAATAACAAGATACTCCTGCGCCACCTTCAACACCGTCTGGAGATTCTGAAACCCATTCTGCATATCCCGATCCGCACACACAAACGCACTCAGCCGAAAATCAGTCTCAAGCTGCGCCACGAATTCCCATCCGCGGTGCACTTCAACATTAAGTTTAGACAGCCTCTCGAATACCTGAATATTCGGCACGATGACCCTTTGCTCAACCTCTGGTGGATCGAGCTCCGACACAGAAGGCCACGCATCCATCGGAAACGGAAGAGTTTCAGGCGTGTACCCGTAAAACGGATCAAGATCCCATGCCGTATCGTCCAACAGCGCTTGAACAAACTGCATATCTGATGTATCAGAAGGCTTGTGGAGGACCATGTCTTTCTTGGGCGGTCTGCCGACGCGTCGCTGCATACCGGCTTGGCATGTTAGGTTGAGACGGGTGCAGCGGGCGCATGAGGGGGAAGAGAGGGAGCGTGAGCAACGGAGTTTTTGGCGGCGGCAGCGTTCGCATGCTGAGCGGATTTGATTTGGATGTGTGTGCATTTTTTTTGTTGATGATGTGTTTGAAGTTTGAGGTTGATGAGTGAGTGAGCGAGTGAGAGGGTGGAAATGAAAATGGGCTTCGGAGGGTTATTGTGGGGCGATCGGAGGCTTTTGGGGGGTGGAGATGCGGGAGGAACGGGGACGGGAGGTAGGCGGGGCCGGAAGACGATAATGAAGTGGGCTGAGTTGTGATTTGCTCGATTTGTTAAATAGGTGTGAAATTTAACAGTTGACGACTTTTTGAGTGTATCACATTATCAGTTGGCGTAAGTCTTATGGGCGACGGAAGCTGGGAGATTAATGTTGGAGCGCCAAGGACGGGTAGAAGGTTGTTGAACTGTGATTTGTTCAGTTCATAATTAGATCAGAGTCTTGGACGGTTAGTTGCTTGAATCTATGACACCACCCATCGGTGTAGGTGCCTTTGCGTAACAGAAGGCTGAGGTATGAGTTGAAGTGGTTGAGAAAACGCTGAGTTGTGATATTTGAGATTTGATATCGTTTCAAAAATGGGAAGTTCTGGACCGGTTAGTGTTGGTTGTGTCACATTAAACGTTGGTGTAATTCCTGGCCTTACGCACTATGAGGCTGGTGCGTGAGCTATTGGGCGGACATCGCAAGATGTGATTTGATAGTCATAAATTAGACCTGTATTTCCAAGACGGCATCTTATATGAATGTGCCACTACCCGTCGGTATGGAGTGCTGTCCCGACAATAGTGTAAAGCCACTTCATTGAATTACTCTACATGTAGGACACATCATGTTTTCTCTTTTCTCTTTTCTCATCATATGTTGATGATGTAATTCAGAGCTCGGACTTCTCGCTCTAGTATATCCCCTTTCCCCCCCTCACCAACTTGATACCTATTCTTCATTTATCACGCCCCGGGCTTCCCTTGTGGTTGTGCTGGGGCGGCCCTATTTTTGGTGAAGATGCTATAGGTTTCATCTGACCATGGTGTTCAGCCTTTTGCCGTACTGTCGTGTCTTGTCGTCTTCGTTGGTGTCGCTGCGTTCCTCCATTATCAACATCAAGGCTCCGTTCAACTTCGCAAGCAGCTTCCACTTCTGCAACAAGCTTCAAACCCTGGAGATGGTAGCATTGATGGAATATCAGTGCTGTCAATGTGACGACTAAATACCTTGAAGTCCTTTGGAAGAACTTCACGATTGCCTTCCCAAGTGTATCAAGGGTGCAGATATCTTGCCTTGACCGTGACAGTGCCCGACTGGTCTCACTCCACTGCGGTGAGCTCATCACCTCTATTCGGTGTTCTTGTTAGTTGCCCAACTCTTCCCTGTTCATCGTTCTCCCCCCCGTCTGACTTGACAACAGTGTCCCCAGCAGTGCCAGTTGTAGGATCTTCAATCAAACAAGAAGAAGCCAGGGGAGAAGAGTAATTGGTGGAGGAGGATGTTGTTGACAGTATGGTGGAACATCCATCCACGGTCCGTTAACCCTCCATGTCTATCTGACTACTGTCTCACTAACAGAATTTGCAAACATATATCGAGACCATCGATTAAGCACTTTTACAAATATATTCCTCTGCCTTAGCTTTCGCACCCATGAACAGCATTATCCGAAAGACATTCAACGCTGAAAAACCAAGCTGGATTATACATGTGGCAGGCAGAGCGATGTCAAACCGTCATTCCAAATCTCGAAACTCTGCGGAAGGCTCCGTGCTTGAATCGATGGTTTGGTATTCACAAAGCAGATGAATATCTTTTCTTCAACCGGTACTCTCTTCAGGAAGAGGCTATCCATAACGCGCCTTATCGGGTCGTGTTCCAAGACACACCCAAAGCGACGGTCCAAGTTGACGTAGGATCTAAAATACTGGAATACTCGTTGAGCACATGGCCAGGCACAGCTATCGACGCCCATCACGCTGGATCCAGCATCTGGAGTACTAGAATTACTGCTCTGTAGGTATGTGTACTTCTCCCCCAATTATGTCATCTCTACTTATACAATATTAACCTGATTATAAAGGAACATGATGCCTCTCTCAGTCTATATGAGCCTATGGAGTCTGCGTGCGGCTCAGACAGACAGAAACAACGTCCTTGTCTATATCTGCGGATTATCTTCTCAAGGACATCGAAAATGCCCTCGTCATTCTCTACCGCCATATAGCGCGGTACAAGATAACTTCCCGCCACAATGTCGGCATAGGCCTCTCGGAACTTGAACGCCATCTCGGATCGCAGACGGAGATACCTACTACAAAGACCCGATCCTGCAACGCGCGAAGTCAAGTAATTTTCTACTCCGAGCCTAGTCCTTCTGAATCGTCTCATTCTGTTCCGGGTACTTTCTTGTCATCTCAATTGAAGAGGGAGAAAGCAATATCATGTTGCTATCGGTGGGCATTTCTCCCCGTCAAGAACAACAAGAACATAAGGCCCTTGCAAACCCCCCTACACCCGGAAATTAGTCAGGTGACAACAATCCAAGAGCCCTATACTCGCCCGAGGCTCATGCGCAATGGAGTTTATTGGCTTTACACAAGAGGACAGCGACCACCACTATGCTACTGCCTTACGTATCTCGCATTCCTTACCAAAGGGTGACCGACTGAGCTTGAGCACTAACATATGCGCTGGGCGTCCTGCAGCGAGTGGAACAGCATTTGGATACAATGAATCGTTGCATCGAGTTGAACGACCTCGAGGCTGCGGAGTTGAACAGTTGTCTGGTTGGCAAGCGGAAATACTGCGGCTGAAGGCGTACGGCCTGGAATCAGCCTCACCATTGGACAGAACTCCCCCCTCTTCAACAGCACAAACCTCTTGAGTGACCAAATTCAAGATCACTCAATGCACAAGCTCAAGGAGACCATTGATGCTCTTGTGGATGGCATCCACAACAAGAACTTTATTTGGATATGGATCTCCATATCTATGAGTATCTGAATCACCACGGTATCCATGGCTAAGGTGTCTTGGATATGGGTATAAACGAGGGCCTGGATGTATTGGATGATCATCACGATATTAGCACAGAACACATCAACACCTTATTATCTTCCTGTCCTTGCCGAAAAGATAGAAGACTTCCACAAGCACGACAAATGCGTCAGATCTATCCCGTTGGATTCCCCATCCAACCGCCGATCGAGGCGTCGTTAAAAGGAGGAAGATACTGAGGATGAGGCTGAGAGAGAGTCCCTCAGCCCTGTTTCAGATGGAGAGAGCGAACACGCTATTATTATGTCTGATGTCCGACCTACCACCTCGAGGCAACATTGTGGTTCATCGTAACAGAGGCGAGCCGCATATTCGATTTGCTAAACGGAAGCGAGGTGGCCCAGACAATGCAGATGCCAGCACCAGTGGGACTGAAAACCCTCAGCCACTCTTATGGTTCCCGAGGGCGATAATCCAGTCCCCAAAGTTGCAAAGTGGAGCTTTCTTTTGATCAATTCCCACTCCTGTTGACCCTGAGGCTATAAAGGATATCGGGCTCGGATGAACCTTGGCGATCTGATGAATGAGACGTTCGCTGGCATCCATAAGCCCATACTTCCATATGGGAGGTGATCGCTCCGCCCACAGAATGCCTCTGGAAGCCTGTCAATGGTCAATCCGACAAGTTGTTATACACCGCGTCTAGATAGAGGTTCCGCGTGACGACAATTAGTGGTACGAGGCCACTGCTAGCGATCGACCAGGTCTTAGTCTTAACATAACACCCCAGCATCAACCTAGGTCTGCGCATCCTAATCGCACAGTACCGTAGGAGTCGGGGACTTGTGGAACAATTGCTCAGCTAGACGAGCGCCCGCTGCTGATTCTCCAAAAGCGGTGAGATTTCTGAACTTTGCATTCATTGCAGAATTCATTTTCTCCTGGGCTTCTTCAACCAAACTCTACCAGAAGACAAGTACATCCTGGAAGAATTGAAGGGAGACAGTGGTTAACATATGACCTCGGCTCGCCACACATCTACGTTGTTGACGACGACAAGTGGGAGGAGAATCCCGAGATGCATAAAGACCAGATGGAAGAGTCAGAACTCGTCATAGTCGCTTATGCGTTGACGACGAATGGAGGAAAGGAGCGCCTCTTGAGTGGAAACGACAAACCTTACCGAGAGCCTCCATCAGAAGAGGAAATCCAGACAGCGCCTGCTAATATGATTCAGGATATATCACCAGCAAACAAAATATAAACTGACAGACCCGGAAGAGATGAATACTTTGGCTGGAGTGGAAATGGCTATTGTTTAAGCCCAAGCGGTTGCTGCCTTTCATTGTGTTCTTGCTATCTCCTTTTCAACCCTGTTGCAACCAATACCGCACACTGAACTACGAGTTCCTTTGGCTACGAGCCAAACGTCATCGAAGAATCAAAGCACAGCTACTGGCCGAACCTAGTAGCCAGCCTAGACAAGAACGAGATCGAGTTTAAGGATCTCGAAATCAACTGCGAGTCCTGCAAGGACCAGATCACAACCTACAACACGGACCATCAAATCGGCCAATATTCTTTGCACCGCTACGCAACGCAATCCGAAGACTGGAGCGTATCGTCATCGTTCAGAAAGTCGCCAAGCTGTTGGTGGAATATGGAGAGCTGTTCCATATAATCCCACGTTGTATCCGGTTTTTATTTCCCATCTTCTCTTCTACAAATCGCCAAACTTCCCCTTCATCAATCTGCACATTGCTCACGCAACACTTTACCACAATATCGCAGCCAACAAATATGTCTGGAGAGTCAAGTTCTTTTTGGATACCGGCTTTGACATGAGCAATTCCTTGCTCTACTATCTTATCCACACCATGTGTCGTGATATCATCCACGACTACCAAGGGTGCAATCACTCAAGGCTGATCCATACAGAATCTTGCTATTTGGAAGCTTTTAACACCTATTTACGGAACAACGGGGTATCAATTCCAGAGGATGGACCGTGTCCATTTAAGTTTGAGATCACTCTTTGAAAGATGGGACTTTCCATGCCACCATCCTGCTGCCAAGATGTACTAA